>CM070727.1:15545088-15812376 GCA_036346275.1 Otatea glauca | reverse complement strand
CAATTCGGAGCTTGCGCGAGGCCATGAAAAGGGCATAGAGCAACCACGGACTGGGGTAGCGCTCCTTTGGCCCATGGAACGCCGGCGACGTAGTAGATGGCTCACGCGACCATCTCACTCAGCCACCAGGATAGCAATGACGGCCTGAGCTACGGCCACGAGGTAGAGTAGGAGCGTTTCGCCTGTGCGCGAGTCGTGGCGATGGCGGCTAGAGAGGTATGATTTCAGCTCGTCGAAGAACCACTGGGCTTCCAGGGTCCATTCAAAACCACGATGCTAGCGCAAGGCTTTGAAGAATGGCAGCCCGCGCTCCCCGAGCCTCGAGATGAATCGGCTGAGGGCGGCCACACGGCCAGCGAGGCATTGGACCTGCTTTGTTGACGCCGGGGCGATCATCCTCTCGATAGCCTCAATCTTCTCTGGGTTCGGGCCTACGCTCGAGCACCCGATCATGTAGCCAAGCACCTTCCCCGAGGTTGCGCCGAAGACGCACTTCTCGGGGTTGAGCTTGACCCCATGCTTGTTTAGTTTGGCGAAGGTTTCCGCGAGGTCGCTAACATGGTCAGCTTCAGAAGAGCTCTTGACGATGATGTCGTCAACATAGACCTCGAGATTCCGCCCGATCTGAAGGTCAAATGCCCGGGACATCAGCCGTTGGAACGTCGCCCCGGCGTTGCGGAGACCGAACGACATAGTGGTGAAGCAGAATGTCCCGAACGGCGTAATGAAGGCCGTCTTGTCCTCGTCGCCCACCGCGAGCTTGATCTGGTGGTAGCCGGAGTAGGCGTCGAGGAAACTCAGCATCTTGGCGTTGGCGGTTGAGTCCACGATCTGGTCTATGTGGGGTAGAGGGAAGTTATCCTTCGGGCACACCAAATTCAAACCCGTGTGGTCGACACACATCCTCCACTTTCCGCCCTTTTTCTTCACGATCACCGGGTTGGCCAGCCATTCGGAGTAGTTGACCTCACGAATGAAGCCGGCCTTCAGGAGCTTGTCGAGCTGCTCCCTGATTATCGCTTCCTTTTCGGGAGAGAAACGTCGTAACTTCTGGCGCACGGGCCTGCATCCAGTGCTCGTTTGCAATTTATGCTCGATCACCTCCCTCGAGACCCAGGCATGTCTGCCGGTTCCCACGCGAATATGCTTTTGTTGCTGCGAAGGAAGGTGACGAGCTGGAATTCCTATTTCGGGTTGAGCTGGGCGGCGAGGTGGACATACTTGCCCAGGTTGTCCTCCTCAAGCCGCCGCGGTCTTGAGTCGGGCCGCGGGTGGATCGCCCATTTTTCGACGGCGCGTCATACGTGTCGCCTCGGGACCCGCCGAGGAGCATGCACGTGAGCTCGAGGGCCTTCTCCTCACGCAGATTACCTTTGCTTGAGGTCGCCTCGGACGGTTATGACGCCCTGGGGCCCAGGGAGCTTCATGCAACGGTGGCCGTAATGGCTCACCACCATAAACTTGATCAGAGCCGGTCGCCCCAGGATGGCGTTGTAGGGGAGATCGCCGTCTACGACCTCAAAGGTGACCAGCTCGGTGCGGAAGTTCGCCGAGTCGCCGAAGGTGACAGGCAGAACTGCCTGCCCGAGCGGAGTGGTCGAGCTCCCCAGCACAATGCCAAAGAAGGGACGCTATACTCTAATTTTGGGCCAGGGAATGCATCCATCCAGTGTCTTGGCCAAGAGCAGGTTGAGAGAACTCCCTCAGTCAACCATGACCCTCCTGACCACGGTGTTGCTTATGGTCGGAGTGACGACCAAGGCGGTCTTAAGGTCCTTAAACATCCCTGGGGGAGAGTCGTCCTGGGAGAAGGTGATCGGAACGCTAGCCCATTTGCATGGCTGGTAAGCAGGCTTGCCGACCGAAGCTTGGTACACAGTGCACGCGGCGCTCTTGAGCTCACGCCCGGATTTGTAAGCAGACGAACCGCCGAAGATCATATCAATGCGACAGTGGCCCTGCTGGAACTCCTGGTCGAGGCCCTTTGGCTCTTCACGGGCGACGCCCTCGTCGGGCAACTTTCCCTCCTTCAGGAGCGTGGGCATCTCCCCACGCCCATTGTAGAAGGCGTTTAGTTTGAACTGCCACGCCCAACAGCCCCTCAGGTCGTGGCCAGCGGCCTGGTGGAATAGGCAAAATTTGTCCGAGTCGTACCCCGGCCCAGCCTCTTTGGCGGGAGGTCAGGCGTCCCCTCGTCGAAGGTCGGCCCGACATTGCCCCTGCGGTGGCGGGGCGCGACGCTGCCCTGGCTGGGGTTGACGTTGCGCTTGCTGACATCACGGCTGACCAAGCTGGGGTCGAGGTCCGTTGCGGTCGGGTTATCGCACCTCCATCACCTCGTGCCCGGCGTCGGCCGCGGCGACCACGCACAGTTGGCCACCGCCATCTCGGCGACCTTGCCCTTGCTTCTTAGGGCGCTGGTCCGAGCCGGCAGCCTTGACGGCAAATGGCCCGGCCTCGCCGGGAATGCGGCCGAGCTTACCCTGGTCGTAGTCGCACTTCCAACGGACCGCATTGTCCACGTCCGCGTAGCGTTCCGCCATTCGGAACAGCCTGTTGACACTGAGGTCGGTGGTGATCTCTAGGTCCTCCGTGAGGCGCCTATCCCGGACGCCGAACTTGAAGGCCTTGATGACGGCTTCGTTGGAGACTTTCGGGATTGAATTTATCGCGCGGGTGAACTGACAGACGAAGTCGCGGAGAGGTTCAACCTTGCCCTGGATGATGCGGTCCAGGTCCCTTTCTCGTCCAGGGCGCTCGTAGCAGCTCTAGAAGTTTGATCGGAGAGCGCTCCGCACTTGGCGCCATGACCGGAAGGAGCCAGGTGCGAGCAGCGCCGTCCAGGACGATAGGGACGTAGTTGGCCATCACAGCCTTATCGCCGCGGGCCGCCAGGATCGCGGTGGAGTAAATTGAGAGGAACTCGTCGGGGTTCTTGGTCCCGTCGAACCGCTCCATCAAGGAGGGGCGAAAACGATTCAGCCAACGCACCCGGCAAAGGTCGACGGAGTACACTGGGCAACCGTAGGTCGGGGCAGCATGGCCGCCGCTGCTATGATCAGAATCGTCGTTAGCGAGGTGATCGAACTCGAGTCGACGGCGTACCCCGCGCTAGGCTCGGTAGACAGGGAGGGCGTCGTTGGGGCGACGATGATTGCGAGCCTTCTGCCGCTGGCGGAATGTCGGAGAGGCAGACCGAGCGTCGCTGCTTGAAGAACCTTGTCACCACCACATCGATGGCAGGAATGCCCGTGCACCAGGCCTGTGCCTTGGTGAGGTGTGGACGGTTGCGGCGGACTCCTGACCCACAGATACGGAGTCGACCGGCGAGGACGGCGGTGGCCGCCCGACAAACTGCCATCGCTTCTTAGGGAGCGAGGTTCGGGCGGTCGTTGACGTCCTTGATGCGAGGGGGGGATCTCGTCAGCCGCCCTTCCTAGTTCCTCAGCAAGGGATCGGCGAAAGAGCCCGTCCTTGCCCGGGTGGGATCGGCCATGACCCGGGCGATGGCCCGCAAGCGTTCCCGGTTGGGATCATCCTGACGAGCAAGGCTGCGATGCCCAAGCGAGGTGTGGAGCCCCTCGCCCTCTTCCCGTCAGAGGGCGGTGATGGCCTGGTTGATGGCAACCCAGACCAATCGACGCGCCTCCTCCGAGGCTTTTGGGTCATCGTCGCTTGCTCCCGCGCTTGCCTCGCGGTTGCCGGCCGTGAAGGCCAAGCGCTCGCGTGGCGATAAGGAAGGTGAGAACATGGAGGTGGAGCCGTGCGTGCTCGAGAATCCGTGTTCGGTCGGCCGCGTTGATGGTGACATGCGTTCTTTGGAGCGAAGTTCTTGGCGACATCAAGCGTGAACCCCGAACGAACGAAAATCAGGGCCCACGGTGGGCGCCAGCTGTCGACGATCGGGACCGTAGACCGCAGAAGAAAGAAAGGGGGAGCGAGGAGTCAGCTCGGGAGTGGGACCCGAGGTAGCGCTCGTCCGGGGGCTCCTAGCATCGCGGGGGAGTCGTTCCAAGAAAGGATGCCGAACGCGGGGTTTATACTGGTTCAAGCCCCCAAGGTCAGGTAATAGCTATACTCCAGTCTCGCCCGGAGGCTAAGGGTGTATTAGCAGCTCTGTGCAAGAGTACAAGGACGGGGCCTGAGCAAGAGAAGGGGGCCACGTCGTTCTCCTTTGTTCTCTCGGTGTTTGTCTCTCCTTGTGGCTGAGACGACCTATTACTTTTGTAGCCCTCGGGAAACCTTGCTGCTTGGTCCCGAGGCTGACGTCAGGGGCCCGTGGCGATTTGACAGAAGTTCGAAAGTCGTTGCTAGCCGTTGAGAGTCTGACGGGAGCTGTTGAGATCTTGACGGGAGCTGTTGAGCCCTAGTTCACACGCAGGGGCAGGTAGGGTGCTGATTCCCATGCAGGAAGAGTTTTACACAAGACAAAAATAGAAATGCTACAGATGTCCCTTTCATTGGTGCCCACGGGGGTGTTGAGGTCGAGGGCGAGGCGTCGAGGTCGAGGGTGCCTGCCCCTGCGGCAATATCCGAGTTCGAGCTTGCTGGCCCCGAGCCCGACCATCGAGGGGGCATCACCTAGGTTAGGGATGAGCCCCTTGGCCTGTGGACAGCTGCCATGAGGCCAGGGGTGATGCTTACTCGTGGCGAGGGTACCGATCCCCGACATATAGTCACTAGATTTGGTGTACCTAGTAGACTAATTACTGATAATGGATCCCAATTCATTAGTGGTCTGTTTCAAGATTACTGTGATGAAATAGGAAAAAAGGTGTGTTAC
Organism: Otatea glauca; assembly: GCA_036346275.1. NCBI lineage: Eukaryota > Viridiplantae > Streptophyta > Magnoliopsida > Poales > Poaceae > Otatea > Otatea glauca. The sequence continues at coordinate 15,807,593 of CM070727.1, read as the reverse complement.
GTTTTAGTAGCTCATCCTCAGAGTAATGGAGCAGTTGAAAGAGCTAATGGCCAAATTATGCAAGGCATAAAAAAAAGAGTGTTTGATCGTCTTACCAAATGCTCGAGGGCTTGGGTAGATGACCTCTACTCTGTGTTCTGGGCCATCAGAACGACGATTAGTAGAGCAACAGGAGAAACTCCTTTCCAACTGGTCTACGGAGCACAAGCTGTGTTGCTAAATGAAATTCATTTCGGATCTACACGGACCTCTCTCTATGAACAGGTTAATCAAAAAGAACAACGCGAAGATGACAACAATATTTTAGAAGAAAAATGAGACCAAGCATTGATCAAGTAAGCGGCCTATCAGCAAGGCCTAAGAAGATATTACAATAAAATAATACAACCACGTACACTAAACATGGGAGACTTGGTTCTAAGGCGCATCCAAAATTAGTCTAACTTTAATAAGTTATATCCCAAATGGGAAAATCCCTTTACTGTAGTATCAATTACGCGACCAGACTCTATTCATCTTGCTATGGAAGATGGAAGAATTCTGCCGAACACTTGGAATATCAAGCATCTTCATAGGTTCTATGTGTAAATAAGTTCTTTTTTCCATTTACATATACCATCTCTTTAGTCGTCATTTTTCTACATTGTGTCTGTTCTGATAATCCTCTGGGGATTCACGAAAGTCATTATTTGACCAATCTCTCTAAACACAATGTATAAGGTTGCTGGTCAGATTGTGCGATAACATCTAATAGAGACTTTTTTGTAAGACAGTTCTTACTGCATTGAAACTCGTTAGCACGATCTTATCTCCGATCTGCTGCCAGTTAATACCAAGTGCTATGTAAAGAGAGCTGGTAATCACTCATAAAACAATTTGTATTCCGAACACATCGCTGTTCCCGATGATCTTCACAATGTCCTTCTCCTCCTCAGTAAGAACCAGTGAGTCCTTTGCCCTCTTAATATCGGTTTTGGTCCAGCTCGGGGCCGCTTTCCCGGTAAATCAGAGACGGCTCTCCCCAAGAATTTTTGAGTAGAACCACTCCTTCCGATAATCCCGCCATGTATCTTTGGTCGGGAGAGGAGGATATTGGGAAGCCATTTTATCTTGGAGCTTAAAATATACGCTCCCAAAAAGATCTTGGCTTTTGTTATTTTTAGTATATTGATAAAAGAAATGAAAAATACGAACTGGAGATGGAATCCCCAAGAAAGCCTCGCAAAGATGCGAGAAAACACTCAAAATAAGGATAGAGTTGGGAGGAAGATGATACAACTCGATCTCATAGTGATCAACCACATCGGCTAAGAACTCAATCTTTGAGAGGCGAAACCCTAACCTCACCATAGCGGTGAACAGCATGAGGCGCCCTTCCTAGGGCACCGGATTCGTGTCCTCCCTGTTAGGGTCCCATCGTAGCATTACGCGAGGAGGGATCAGACCCAGGTCTTCTAATTCCTTGATCCTCCCCTTAGTTAAGATGGACTTGTAATGACTCCCATTTTCACATAAATGCAAAAACGGAAATCTTATGTGTGTACAGTACTAGTCCCATGATCAGTTGCTAGCACGCACATTTATAACAATTGATATCACATCCATACTCTTTATTACGAATGATAATGGTAATTTAGACAATAAAATCTTACAATACAGAGTGAAATGCAGCGGAAAGATTCAAAAGTCTTGTAGTGTGCCCATCCAACCCTCAGGCAACTGACAAGGCATAATCCCTAGGAAAGCTTCAGCGTCAATATCCCGAATCCTGCGATAAATATGTTGCATCGGACTAATCTGATTCTTCACCTAAAAACAACAATTAAGCAAGGGTGAGTACTTTCGTACTCCGCAAAACTTTTGCAAAACCTATAATATATGCAAGCCATTTCAAAGGAAAGGCTAGTATGGTTAGTTTACATAAAGCCAATTTGAAATGTAAATACAGAATAGTAGATTGCAAAACGGAATTTAAGTAAAAGCAATTTAATACGGAAAGTAACAAAATATAAGCATAAATAAGTCTCATGTACCTGGGTAACATGACCATATGCACGAACCATTTTCAATGACACACAGTAGAAATTACCGACACACGGTAGAAACCAGATTTTATGAAAATAAAAACAGCTAACTAGTGCTAGCGCACCAAGATTCCCATAACCGCGGGAACGGCTTTTCGAAAAGTTTTACACTCTGCAGAGGTGTACATCTTTACCCACAAGTAATGACCTTTTCCTTTTATCGCATATTTCACACACCTTTGGCGTAGTGGCCAAAATGTTCATGACGAAAACTTTTACATTATCTAAGCTAACTTTGCACCAGCACGGTGACGATAAACCCGTACTATGGTGTAAATGTTTGTACAGTCACTACACAGTAATAAATAAGCATATCCATAGTATGGTGTACACCATTGTATCAGCAAACGTGACTCCCAACACCTCGGTGTGGGTGCCCCTCTAAGCAACCAGTCACTGAAGAAGCTCGTACTACTCTGGCCTACCAATGTGCAAAGTTAAACCAGATGACTTAATTGGTTTAAGGCTGTCCCATACCAGCACTTGTGGTTTGTACGGTAATTCTTGGGTTTAACGAACACGTAGTTCGGTCCTTAATCCGACACGGGCAATAGTCTCCCCCTATACTACGTACAAGTCCCTTGTACACCCGGCTATTGAGAATAATTGCCCGCATCAAATCCATAGTTTTATTTTCATTTTTGATCAAAATACCAACCATAAAGAAAGGTCATACCCTTTAAATGTCATATCCAACATTTTTAATCATGTCAAAGTTTTATGTTTCTTTAAGCATGGCTAAGCATGACTCTAAATGTGAGTAACACAAATTGACAACAAGTACTGTCTATATTATTCTAGGGTTATCAAGGATCACAAATTCATACTTATTAAGGAATTTCTACGAAACTACAGGTACAACTACCAATACCCATAATATAGCAGACTTTAATAAAAGTAACGTATGCAGCAAAACATTGAATGAAAACATTTATAAAACTAGGATCAATATGATCAAAGGGGGTGCTTGCCTTGCTTATTTATTGCTTACGACGAATACGAAGCCATGGTTGATGGAGGCAATGACAGAAGTAGCGACGTCGGATTTTACACGTCGTTCAATCGGAAATATAGCAAATATCCAACTTTAATAAGGGCAAAAAAATAGACAGAAAACCAATTGAAGATTCATTGCAGAAAACAGGAATGTTTTAGGGTTTGGATTGAATGATTTCATTCTTGAATTACGAATTCAAGAGGCTAAAATTATGTATTATCATATTTATAACTTCGAATTCTTGATGCTAAAATTATTTGGATGAATAGAATTAACACATTTGACAATTGATCTGAAAGCCATAAATGAATAGCACTTAATCCTTTTTAATTGATTTTGCACAATAAGTGGTTTCGAATATGATAGATCTGTTAAGCTGGGTTACTAGTTATATATTTGTAGTTTTTAAGAAGATTCTGGTGATACAAATATCTTAACTATAGGTTTCTTCATTGTTTCCGAGTTCGTTTATTCACAATATGAAGTTCAAAAATCATATTACTTAAGGTTATTTGGCTAATAGGATTTATATGCAAAATATGATGAAACAAGATTATTTCTTCGGAATAGCGTAGTTTATACTTTGAAGAACATTCTTAAGTTGATTTCATACATTTTAGTGTTTAGCCGAGACACTATATTCATTGTTAAAAAAGTTTATATGATATTAAGGGTTACAACGACCATATCACTTAAGGGTATTAGGCTAGCAGGATTCAGATGCAAAGCAAGTTGAAAATAAAATACTTTTCAAGAATATGGTAGAACATATCTTAAATATTATTTCTAAACTAATCTTCATAAAATTTGTATTAAGACGAGATATTCTACGGGCTACTGAAAAGGCTTAAGTAGTTTTATAGTCTACACGATAAAGATTCAGTTTTAATTCTTAGTTTGCGACTGCACCTCATAAGATTATTTATCCATTTTTCTGGCATTAGCATGAGACATCACTAAGAGTGTTTTAAATTTGGTTTCACAATATTTTGCTTTTATCCGAGATGTGTTTCATATAAAAGATCAGCAAGGCTTGATATGGACTTATTCTAACATTGCATTAATATGAAATATTTTTGTATATTTGGGATCTGTATAACATCAGGAGTGATACAAAACTAATTTTACCAGAATTTGAGTGCATTTGATCCATATTATAACTATTTAAATTTCAGATTCAAAATACTAAAATTAATTGGATTAATATTGAAATATTTACCTTCTACATGTAATAACTCAAAATTTTCCTATGGTGAACCCTAATTATTTTTCCATAATTAGGTTCATGAGAGTCTAAGGTTTCTAAAAAAATTTGTTTCATTCAATTTGGATCTTATTTGCAAAAATTCCATATATGGCATATCTTAGTCCTTTTTCTTTAATTTAAATTTAAAATTTAAACATAGTCCATTTTCAAAATATTTTTATATATTCTGAATCTACATGATTTTTCATGAATTTATAAATTTATTTCATTTTATTTGGATTTGATATACAAAAGATATAACCTTTTGAATAGTCTAGGATTTTGCAAATTCTAAAAAATTAGGAATTTTGCTATAAAAGGAAAGTACGCTTTTGAACTCAGAAAGCACCTTCCGATTTTGGCTTGCGGCTGGTTGCGCTGACTGGTGGGGCCCAAGGCGCAGCGATTTATCTGTGGGAGGCAGCGCTGACAGCCGGGTCCCAAATGGCAGTGAGAGAGAATAGAGGGGCTCGTTCTCCGGCTCGCCGGCGGCGAATCACGACTGGAGAGAATGAATGGGTAGCATGGTTAGCTTGGGCTCGCAATTGCTCACACGGGGGTGGCACTTGCAGCCATCGGCGGTGACCGGGAATAACTCGCCACCGCGAGGGGCAGCGGTCTTCTCGGCTGCAGGCGGCAGAGGTGCACGGTGGTGGAATACCATGGTGATGGATTCATCCAACTGAGCTGAGGCTTTTGTTCAGTGGAGGATGAATATGCTTCATGTCAATTTAATTTGGAAGTGATGCATTAAGCTTGGAGTTTGGCTGAGACTTGGGGAGGTGCGGCTATGGCTGAATTGGTGATGGCTTGAGTGGAAAATTGTGGCAAAGGGAGAAATTAGGGAGGCGTAGGAAGTAGGGGCAGCTTCTTGGCTTCTTATAGACAAGGAAGGAGGTGAGAATTCGGTGGCTTAAATTGCGGCATAGCGATTTGAGCAGTGGCTCCAAAATGATGACAGCACAAGCATGGGGAAGCTGCTCATGGCAGGGCACGGTGATGGCTCAGGTGTGCACAGCCAACAACAAAGAAAGCACCGAGCAGCACGGGAATGGATCAAAATGGAATACTGGGGTCTCACGGGTGTTGTAGGAAGCGACGTCCGGAGACACGGCAATCCATAGCGGCGGCGCGGCGGTGAGATGCGACGGCGGTGCAGAGCTCAAGGTGGTGGAGCTTCACAGCGAGGGAATCCCAAAATCAAGTAGGGGTTTTTGATTGTGGGTGGATAGTGGTGCTTCATGTGCAAACCATTGGATGATGGCTTGCTAATTGAGGAAATAGATTTAGATTGGGGAATTTCGGCCATGGAGGAATTGGAGATGGTTCGAGTGAAATTGGAGTTTGTCTTCGGTGGAGGAGCTACCAAAGAGCATGGGGAAGCTATGGGAGCACGTGGGGCTGCTTAAATAACAGGGATTGAGGCGGTGCTCGGTGTGAATTCGGGATTGAGCTGCGGCGCTGCGCATGGTTATGTTTTGCTTGGAATTATCGCGATTTGTCAGGAATAATGGTGATGGGGACTCTCCTCTTGGCTGTATACGGCGCCTTAAGTCGGTTTTGCGAAGTCGTGATTGCTTTTTCTTTGATTTGGCCAGAGAACAGAGAAGGCTCATGCTGGCTACTTTCTGTCTTCGTGAGGAAGAAGAAAGGCAGCAGTACTGCATGTTGGGCCCACCTGTAAGCTGCACAAGAAAACCACACTCCGCCGACTTCTGGATAGCACGCGATCTTTCACTAGAGTAAGCTACTAAACCGACTCAATATTTTATGAGGATTTTTGAAGAGATCTTAAAGAAAGAGATAAGGGTATGGTAAAATTTTTAGATAAAAAATATGGGTAAAAATATTGATAAAAATCTGACAATGGATAGTTGTCATTTTTTGTTGATTCTGATTTTTATTTAATTTAAGATAAAAAATTAGTTTATTATTTTATGAAACTTTTTATGAAGATCTAAAATGGTATTTTTTCATTATATATAATTTTCATATTTTTATATTTTAATTTTAATAATTCTGACATTACTATTTTCAGAATTATGTTCTTTGTGTTTTTGAATTTTTAAAGGTTCCAAATATAAATTTTAATTTATAATATTTTTACCAGTGATAAGGTTAGAGTTGATGTCAACATGGTAAAAATCCTGGCTTCAGATAAGCTCCAAAGATGTTTATAAAAACCTGACATGCTCTTTAATTGATATCATTCCTCATGATTGCAATATCTAATCTTTTATTTCGGGTGTTCAGATTACCTTTGACAGCATGGAAGGGCTATGACGGTTTATAATATTTTAATAATATTTTTGCAAATTTTTATTGCTATTGTGTGTTTACCATTTTACTTTTACCATTTTACCATTTCAATATATATAACTTTTCTTTTAGAGCAAAACTCAAGAAGAATCAATAACTAAGAGAACTCAGGAAATTAAAATCCAAATTAAAGATTACATCTCAAACTTATTTTTATATTTTGTTTGTCTTGAAAGAAATAGTTTTAATAAAGGAAATATTTCTTTTCTTAAGATTAGAATGCAAGAAGAGAGGGAAAGATATTGTTTAAAAATCAAAATCTTGATTCCATTTGAAATTTTTATTTAATTTCATTTTTAAATTTCAAACTTTTCATTTTTCATATTTTTGAATTTTTCGGGATGTTACAGGACTTATCCATGGCCATTGAGTTCGGGAAGAAGAAGAAGATGAAGGCTAGGAGACACGAAAGGGCTTAAGGAAATTTTACGCTAGAAAGCGGTAAGAGCATAAGAAATCCAAACGGATTTACCCTCCTTTATACAACCTAATGAGTGACAATTTCGGACACCATTTTGGTTTCCAAGTAAAAGTAACCTACCTTTCCCAAAAATAGCAACTGACACCCGATTAATATTCTCGAAAATGTTTTCCTCGGAGAAATCAAAAGGTCTTATTTCTCAAAACTTCTTAGATGTTTAAGTTTTTCACGATCCATCTTTAAAATTTCCCTTCATATCTGACGAAAAAGGCAAAATGAGTGGATGATGAAAAACTTAAAACAGCTAAAAAAGATTTGAATGAAATCTACTCTCCGGAAGTCTGAAAGTGCGAAGGAATAAAACATTATTCTTAAACTCCTTCAGATATTTCAACTTCCCATCATCTCCTCTTAACATGATACCCTCATCATATCTGATGAAGGACAAGCAGAGGAAGATGATGAGAAGCTGAAAAAACTAAGGGGTTTTGAAAGAAATCTTTTTCTAGGATCAGAAGGAGACCTTCGTCCTCATTATATACCACATGCATTAAAAATAACCAATTGTCGGTTCAGTTAGCAAAAGAATCTCAAGGATCTCCTATTTATCGGTACTCAAGCCGGTCAAATAATTGGCGCATAATCCCATGAAGTCACAAAAGACGAAAAGTCACTGAACCTTTATCGCATAGATTTCAGAAACAATTAAGCCTTTTTGGTAGCTCATAAAACATCTCATCTAAATGCAAATTTTGTGAAGATCAGCCTAGAAATGCTCTTTAGGATAAAGACTATCACAATCTGGAAACATATTCTTATTACAACTTGCTTTTTATTTAAATCTTGCTAGTAGAATAACCCTAAGTATTATGATTTCTGAGATTCGTAATATAAATAAACGAACTTATTAATAAATGAGAAATAAACAATTAGGATATCTGTATCACAGAATATTCTTAAAAACAATGAATATATAACTAGTAGCCTAACTTAACAAACCAAGCATATCTGAAACTACTTCTCATGCAAATCATTTATAGTCAATCATTTATAGTCAAGTGCTCTTCATGCCTAGCATACAACATGATGACTAATGTCTTAATTCTATTAATCCAAATAATTTTAGCATCTAGAATTCGAAATTATAAAAATGAAAATACATAATTTTAGCCTCTTGAATTCACAAGACAAGAATAGATAATCTATAAAAGAAACTGTGACATCACTTAACCAGAAACTGCTAATATATATATATATATATATATATATAATCGACTAAAACGCAAGAACCCAAAATCATACAACCCTAAACCACGCCTATTTTCTATAGTAACTCTTTATTTGGTTTTCTGTCTATCTTCTTTTTGCCCTTAATAAAGTTTTTTTATTTGCTATATTTCCGTTGAATGACGTGTAGAACCTGTCGCCGCTAACTCTATCATCAACAACGCTGGCTACAACCACGACTTTGACGTAAACGACAAATAAGCAAGGCAAGCACCCCCTTTGATCATATTGATCCCAATATTTAATTTTTATTTTGTTTTAATAAATCAATTTATGCATGGGCGTATTCCCTGTAAATTTGCTATATTGTGGTACTATTAGTTATACTTGCTGTCTCATGGTACTTTCTTGATAAGTATGGATATGTGAACCTTGATAACTATAGAAAAGGGTTAGAACAATACATGATTTCAACTTGGGTATATACGCTCACATATTATCCGTGCTTAGCCCTGCTTTAGAACCGACAATTTAGATAGTCAGATCAAACTATCACTTGAGAATTTAAAAATGTTGGATATGACATTGTTGGTTACTGGTATTTTCATTAAAAACCCAAAATAAAACTATGGCTTTGATGTGGGCGATTATTGGCAATAGCCAGTTGTGCAGATGGATTTGCACGTATGTAGGGAGAAGTATCGCCCGTGTCGGATTAAGGACCGAGCTATGAGTTGTTTTCAAGCCAAGAAAACGGTACAACCACAAGTGCTGGTATGGGATGGCCTTAAATTATTAAGTTGCTTAGAACTGGCTTTGCACATTGGTAGGCTGGAGTAATACAGGCATTCCGGTTATGTTTGGATGGAAGGGGCTTCCACACCCTAGTGTGGGTAAATGCATGTCGATACAACGGTGTACGCCTTGCTATAGGGAGAAACGGCGCCCGATTGTTTTTGAGAAGATGATACCATGTTTTATATATGTGTGTTTCTACCACCATTGCGAGGGTTTAACATCACCGGGCTAGTGCAAAGTAAAGTCTATGTAATGTAACGGTTATGTCTCTGCTGTACACTAAAGGAAGTGTGCTAATATCGATTGCACAAAGAGTCAGTCATGACTTGTGGGCAAAGTTGTACACCTCTGTAGAGTGTAAATCTAATCGATTAGCCACGCCCGCAGTCAAGGGCACTTGGTAACGTCATCACATAGTTAGTTGTTTTATTAATTTCAAAATGGCTGGTTTCATCTGGTTTGCCTTGTTTTGGCAAAGAATGGTGTTGGCAGGTATATGTCGTCTCGAAGCTCACGTCATGGAGGATTGTGAGTTATTACTTACGCTTCACTTACTTTTATACCAGTCAAACATGCTTTTATAAATTCCGTTTCTAAATTACAACTTGATTTACAAATTCAATGTCGCTTTATGCAAATTAACCGTGGAAGCTTCCTTTGACATAGACTGCACACTACTACAGAATAGTACATCACTATCGCTTCATCTGTGTCGGTTCTTAAGTTTTAAGGAAAAAACGATTGTGATAGATGACTTAGGAGAGGCATTAATAATAATCACTATCGGTTCTCAGGTTAGAAGTGATTGTGATGTAGCACTAGGAACATCACAATCGGTTCTTATGCGAGAAGTGATAGTGATGTGCATTATCATCACTATCGGTTTTCATATAAAAAGCGATAGTGATGAGCACGTACACATCACTATCGGTTCTTATTTAAGAAGCGATAGTGATGAGAATGCACATCACTATCGCTTCTCACAAAAGAACCGATAGTGATGAGTGATGTGTATGCTCATCACTATCGCTTCTCACATAAGAACCGATAGTGATGTGTACGTGGTCATCACTATCGCTTCTTATGTAGGAATCGATTGTGATCACTATGATCATCACTATCGCTTCTGTCATAAGAACCGACTGTGATGTGCATGATCACATCATTATTGCTTTTTATATGAGAACCGATAGTGATGTGCCTCGTTAGGTTATTTATACCACTCGAGCTGAACTCTTCTCTGTTATTGTTCCAGAGGAGGTTTCTCCGCCGCCACCAAAAACAATAGCTCATATTCTGTGGTTGGAAGCAATACTTGGGTGAGAAAATTTGAAATCCTCAAGGGTGGGTGTTAAGAGGGTAAATTTGAAGCCCTAACTTGAGGAGATTTCCCCTCATTTTGCATAATTTATGGTTTTCTTCAAAATGTGAGCATTCCTTCAAACCCCTTTAATTTTGCACTATGTAATTTTGATATGTCGCGAAGAAAGTTTAGATTGCACTAGTATTGTGTATGTCCTATCAGATTTCACACCCTTTATTTGACAAGCACACATGTATTTAATTATCTTAATTTGTAGTGCTTTAATGTTAATATGGAATTATTATTGCTGTCACCTCATGAATGCTAGAGTTTAGGGTGCGGAACCTACGTCTCCCGTTCGAGGATGCTTGTTTATAAATATACCCAACGAAATGGCATATTTATAAGTGAGCAGTCTCGAATTGTCCACGTTCTTTGGACAGTTCGAGGATATGTGCTTCGGGCAAGTTCCTGAGCTGTGTTGTACAACTGCAGAGTAGAGATTTCGGTAGCGTCTCTCTGGTATTCTCCACATACACACCCCTCTTGACCTGTTGTTGAGACGTGTATATGGAGAATAGCGGGGAGATGCTGCCGAAATTTTCTCTGGAGTTATACAATGGCTTAGGAACTTGTCCGAACCACATATCCTCGAATGGGATTAGGACCAAACCTATTTAGAGATTAGGAGTCATCGTTGGTACCCTTGTTTTGTTTCGTTGTAGTCAAAAGATTTGTAAGCTACTGCACTATATAATTAGATTGTTTGATATCATTGTTCATGTTAAAAATGTATGTCTCCTATCTAGGAAATTGGAAGCTCTAAACCAGGGAAGAATCTAGGTATCGATCGGGAGTACATATTTCATATATCTTGCAGGAAATTGTCCTCTATTTTGCGAAGGTAATATTAACTGAAATGATGTCTCAATATTTCAAATAGCTAGCTAGCTGTCGCTCCAGTTTTTGCTTAATTTATTGTGTGAAGTTTAATTGCAGATGAACCGTAAGGAATGGATGTATGACAAAAGTCGTGTGAGTCTTTGAATTTGGAGGGTGTTAAGGAGTTCAAAAAAATTGAGGAAGAGGACATGGTGAGGGGTGTAAACTTCATATATTGTCCTTGCATTGATTGCACCAATCTGAGAAGATTTAACAACTCAGCTCAAATTGAGGACCACCTGATTCGACGTGGCTTCGTGAGGAATTACACGTGTTGGATCCATCACGGGGAGACAGGTAGTACCCTGCCGATATGCAATGAAGAGATGGCGGAACCGGATGATGAGTTGCAGTTTGATATGTTTGAGGAGGAGAATTTGGAGCAAATGTTGCGGGATATGGAGGGTAATTACAAGAAAAGAGAGTTTGAAAAGTTTAAAAGCTTGATGGAAGACGATGCCAAACCACTGTTTACAGGTTGCAAAGCAGAATATACCAAGTTGGGTTCGGTCCTTGCATTGTTCAAACTGAAGGCAAAACACCGTTGGACAGATACAAGTTTCAATGCACTTGTAGTTCTTCTATCGGATCTGCTTCCCGAGGGAAACGAGTTGCCAACAAGCATTTATGAAGCGAAGAAGCTACTATGTCCCATGGGAATGGAAATAGAAAGGATACATGCATGTCCGAATGATTGCATCTTGTACCGTAACGCACATCAGGAGCTACACGTTTGTCCAGTTTGCGGTGTGCCCCGGTACAAACAAAAGGAGAAGCGTAACGACAAGAAGCGTAAGAACCGGGGCAATAAAGGTGAAGAGGTCACTAAAGGTGCACCGGCCAAGGTATTGTGGTACTTGCCCATCATTCCTCGTCTGGAGAGGTTGTTTGCAAATCCCAGAGAGGCAAAATTGTTGCGTTGGCATTATGAGTCTCGAAAGGAAGATGGCAAGCTGAGACACCCTGCTGATTCGGCTCAATGGAGAAACATCGATTGGAAACATGAGGAGTTTGGTGCCGAAATGAGGAACATAAGATTTGGGTTGAGTACCGATGGAATGAATCCATTTGGTAACATGAGCAGTCGTCACAGCACGTAGCCAGTTCTGTTGTGTATCTACAACCTCCCTCCTTGGTTGTGTATGAAGCGGAAGTATATCATGATGTCATTACTAATCTCAGGACCCAAACAGTCGGGAAATGATATTGATGTGTACCTTGCACCACTGATCGAGGACTTGGTAAAATTGTGGAATGAGGGGGTCGTGGTGCGGGATGCGTTCAAAAGAGAGCATTTCACCCTACGGGCTATGGTATTTTGCACCATAAATGATTTTCCGGCCCTTGGTAATTTAGCGGGTTACAGTACGAAAGGAGCCAAAGCGTGTCCTATTTGTGAAGAGGAGACTGAGAGTCTATGGCTGCCGAATTCCAAGAAAACTGTGTATATGGGTCACCGTAGGTTTCTACCTCGAAGTCATCGATACCGTAAGATGGATGACAAATTTGATGGGAAGAGGGAACTCTGTTTGGCACCGCAGCCTATGAGTGGAAGGCAAGTATATTCACGTGTAGAGGATATCGTTGTTCAATACGGGAAGAGCCGTAAATCTGTTCGTCCTAGGACCATTTGGAAGAAGAGGTCAATATTTTGGGACTTACCGTACTGGAAGGAGTTAGATGTCCGGCATTGTATTGATGTCATGCATGTTGAGAAGAATGTCTGCGACAATTTGATTGGCATCCTGCTGAACATACCTGGGAAGACCAAGGATGGTGTGAATGCTCGTCGCGACATGGCCTACATGGGAATCAGGCCTATGCTTGTAGTGATAGAGGAAGATGGGAAAGGTCCGTACATCCCCGCTGCATGCTACACCCTGTCCAAGAAGGAGAAAGAAGATCTCTGCAAATGTCTCCAAGGTATTAAAGTTCCATCCGCTACTCATAAACATTAAGAAGCTTGTGTCCATGGATGATTTGAAGTTGTTGGGCATGAAGTCCCACGACTGTCATGTCTTGATGACCCAAATGCTCCCAGTTGCAATCCAAAATATTCTGCCAGAGGATGTCAGGTTGGCAATCACGAAGCTGTGCTATTTCTTCAATGCGATCTCCTGCAAAGTTATTGACCCCGATATGCTAGACAACTTACAGAGTGAGGTGGTGCGGACCACATGTCGACTTGAGATGCATTTCCCATCGCCGTTCTTGATGTAATGGTCCACCTTGTGGTTCACCTTGTCAGAGAGATTAAGATATGTGGACCCGCTTTCCTACATTACATGTATCCGTTCGAGAGGTACATGGGTATATTAAAGTTCTACGTGAGGAATCGGTCGAAGCCTGAGGGTAGTATTGTTGAAGGTTATGGGGCTGAAGAGGTTATTGAGTTCTGTGTGGACTACCTAGGTAAAAGACAAGCAATCGGTGTTCCTGTATCTCGTCACGAGGGCAGACTTGCTGGTAAAGGAACCGTTGGGTCCAAACTAATGAGTCCGAGGTTTGATATGTATTGCAAAGCGCATTTGACAGTCTTGCAGAACAGCTCAGAAGTTCGTCCATACATCGAGCAGCATAAGTTGATATTACGAGAAGAGAATCCACAAATGGATGAGCTTTCCATCGCACAAGAACACAATGATCGATTCCTCACATGGTTCAAACAAAAAGCGGAGGTCTCCTTTAGTGAGAATGTAAAATTGTTGGCTGACGGACCAAGATTTAATGTATAGACATGGCAGGGGTACGATATTAATGGTTACACCTTTTACACTGAGACTCAAGATGCCAAGAGTACTGTCCAAAACAGTTGTGTGAGCATAAATGCTTTCTCTGATGATCATCACTCGGGAAGAGTCTCCCCAACCACAATGAACTCCTACTATGGGTTGATCGAAGAAATTTGGGAGCTCGATTACGGAATATACCAAGTTCCATTGTTCCGATGTAAGTGGGTAGGACTTCCACATGGAGTGAAGGTTGACAAGAGAGGCTTTACTATTGTGGATCTCAGTAGGCTCGCCTACAAAGATGACCCGTTCGTCCTTGCGAAGCACACAACTCAAGTCTTCTACGTGTGTGATCCGGCCAATCCGAGGTTGCACGTCGTTCTTCATGGCAAGAGACGGATCGTAGGAGTTGAAGATGTTGTAGATGAAGAAGAGTATAACCAATTCGATGAGATACCTTCATTTGCAGATGGGGCATGTCTTAGTGGGGAAGACGACACACATGGAGCTAATTACATGCGAGTAGATCATCATGAAGGGCAGTACTGTAAATAAATGGACTATTATAATGCTTGTTGTTAATTTCATTGTTCTGTTATGTGTGTAAAATAGTTTGCAATGTTTTCAAAGTAAAAATCCAAGGTGAATTACTGTTGGAGGCTTTGATGGAAATGCAATTTCTCTTTATGCCTGCACTTTGTGCCATATGTTGTGAAAAAGTTATGGCATTTTCTCTCTTTGGTGAAATGCTGAAAATTCAGAACTTACATATAGTGTAGTCTCGATGTGATGTACAATCTATATAATTCTGAGACACGGAAATGAGGCTAAGCTATAGGAAATCATTTTTGAAAATTTTCAAAAAACCTGGTCTTCATTTGAGAAAGTTTTGACTAACTATTTAAGGAAATTAAATTCATGCCTAGAAAGCGAATTTTGGCTTCTTTTTTCATTGCTAACTCTTTTTTGCAAAAGATTTGTAGTATGTCAGAGTATATTTCTGCAAAATTTCAAATAATTCCAACGATATTTGCAAAAGTTTTTCACTCTTTGATCTATTTCTGAAAATTTAGACTTGTGGTTGTGCGGAAAGGCAATAGTGTAATGAACTACATTTGTGTCGGTTTTATTTCCAAAAGCGTCGGATATTGAAGCATCATCGGTGTCGGTTTATTTATAAAAGTGATACGGATATATTGAGACACACATCGATGTCGGTTTTCTTTAAAAAGTGATGCGATATTGAGAAACATCGGTGTCGGTTATCCGTAAAAACCGATATGGATATATTTCCTTATCGATTATCGGTTTTATATGTAAAGCGATCGATGACTACACACATACGTGTCGGTTTTCTTTGAAAACGATCATCGATATTGAAACACATCGATGTCGGTTTTATATAAAAAGCGATCTGATATATGTCTTTATCGATGTCGGTTTTAGAGATAAAAGTGATTACGATGACTAACATGAGTATCGGTTTTGTTGCAAAAGCGATACCGATGAGTAGTATCCGGTCATTTTTTCCCGCGATCGCCTTTCCAATTCGCATGAATCGAACCCTAGCGCGTAAATGCCTCCTATTCGTGAGCGCCCGACGCCCGTAGCCTCGCCTCCCGCCCTGACCCGCCTCCCGACGCCCGCAGCCCGCCCAAGGGCCCCGCAGCCCCGCCTCCCACCCTGGAGCCCCGCAGCCCCACCTCCCGCCCGCCCGCCGCCTTGCCCGGCGCCCGCAGCCCCACCTCCCGACGCCTGCAGCCCGCCAAGGGCCCGCAGCCCGCCTCCCCACCCGGCGCCCGCAGCCCGCCTCCCGCCCGACGCCCGTCGTTCACCCCGGAGAATCACGTCAAGAAGAAGGTCGAGGAAGGTGAGCCAGGTCGTCCGATTCTCCTTGAAGCTTTCCAATTTGTTGACTTGGAATCTTGAAATGTGCAAAGCTCGTACTAGTTCTCTAGTAGTGTATTTTCTTTAATTCAATAATATGAAATTTGTTGAATGAAATGCTTTTCTTATGATTCTTAGTAAAGTGAAATTGTGCTAGTTGTGTTTTCATTTAGTTACATCATCCACTTTTGGATGCTTTACTCGACTTTCTGTCTAGCTTGAAGATAGCCACAAATTTTACCCTTTTGCAAAGGGCAATGAAAAGATGAAAGAAATCATTCTATTCACCATAGCGGGATATTTGCAATATTGTGGATTGTCTATGCAACAAGATATCTGATCAAACTATATAAGCAACACAATTACGATTAAACACCATATCATTTCTATTTAGCCAAATGGACTAGCGATTCTCGCAAGCAAATTTATCTTGGATTTATCCTATTTCCTGCCTGCTAGTCATACAATCTCCATAGAAGACCATGATGTCACCACCTTAAAAGCTATAGGACATTCGTGTAGGATGTGTAATTGGCTACTTTAGCAGAGGAGGGTCAGCTCTGGATTCTAGTTGTGAACTCTTTTCCATCTTAATGCAATACAAGTAAATCTTTTGCATGTTCTCTAAAAAAACAATTGGCTACTGTATTTGTAGTATCTTGCCATGTCAAGAAGGAATCAGTCCATATAGTCACACTAAGTTTGGAGGTTTGTAGAAAGGACAGATGTATGATGGACAAAAAAGGAAGAAACCAAATGACCTTTTAGAAAACATACATTCCAACTTCTTTAACATTGAGTACTAATATGTGATCCCATGTAAGTTCCCTTTTGTGTATAACAGGTTTGTTGGAAGTAGCTAGTTCTTATTACTTTGAAGAAAGGTACCAAGCTCATCAAGTATAGCCGGAAAGGAAAACCCAAGATCCGATTGTTCAGACTTTTTAGTGTAAGTTCATCAGCATGCTCCTTTGATCTTGATATGGATATATGTTCCAGAATGCTTCAATTTTCATGTTCACATTACACCTACTTGCTTGTGATTCTTTTGCAAACATTTCTGAGTTCAAATTTCACAATGCATGCTTTCATCATCTCGCAAATACAATAATATGATCTACATGTTATTATTGTTACTATAATATGATCTATGTTAGAGTTAAAAATACGTAACCTCGTCTCCGTTCGAGAGTACTTGTTTATGAATATGCCATTTGGTCACATTCATAAGCAAGCGATCTCAGTTGTCCACGTTTTTGGACGATTCGAGGATATGGGTTGGGCAAGTTCTGAGTGTTGTAAAAGCTGCGGAGTAGATTTGGTAGCATCTCCCTACGGTGTTCTCGGGTATACACCCTCTTGACCTATTGTCGAGGCGTGTACCGGAGAGCGGTGAGATGTCTTCAGCCTCTCGAGTTGTACAACGGCTTAGGAACTTGCTCGAACCACATATCCTCGAATGAGATTAGGACCAAACCTATTTAGAGATTAGGGGTTATCGTTTATGCGTATTTAGGTGGTCAACATATAAACTTTTTTGAAGATCATTCGTTCATTTGTTACTCTCTTGAAATATGCTAGAACGAGCTTACATCTTATTACTTATCTATTCACTATTGCTTTACATGATTTATTGTCAAGTTCACAAAATAGGTACTAATTGCTTTCTCTCATGTCAAATATATGACCTTATCGATAAGAAAACTCAAAATGTCACAATTAGAGAGCATCGGCTCCTCGCGAGACAGTAGAAGGTGCTCCCGGGGCCGAGCCAAGTTCCAAATGTTGAGGGCCGAGTAAGGTGAGGAAGGCCCGAGGACCGAACAAAGGGGCCACAGGAGAACACCGCAGTTCTCCACTTCAATGCCACGAAGTGCCGCAGGCCCTCCCAAGTACAAGGGGCGATACCGTTCATTCCTCGGTCAATTGGTGAGGAGAGAGTGCCCATAACGATTAAGGATTGGAGGAAGGAAGTCGTGTAGCGGAAGAATCGACTATGGGGCGAGGTTAAGGGCAAATGGATTATAGAGGAGGAAGATGAGCATACGCGAGGCAGTGCGCCTTGAAGAGGATGGGTGTGGCCTTGAGGCGCTTCAGGTCCTCATGCACGGTGAGTGCGTCTTGAAAGGTTGTACACCATTCGAGAGGTATCCGTTCGTTACTACGGATGTTTGGGAGGAGTTCACGACGGCGAAGGGTACGCCCGGCGCAGCGGCTAAGAGAGAGGAATACCGCTATCGGAGGCACAACACGCACCCGCACCACCTCGATGCAGGCGGCTATGAGGGGAAGAAGGCGAGTGGGCGCGACTAGCCGAGGAGTCGCGAACTCGGGACGGCGATGCCTTACTCCCACATATGTGAAGAACAGACGCATGGCGGGTATTAGCGAGGGCAAAGAAACCCACGACGGGCAGCTTGTAGTCGCAAACCCGCTCTGCGCATGTCGTCTCGCCATCGTAAGACATCGACTTAATACATTGCGGTTGGCCTAGCTTGTTGTATTTGGATCTAATTCGTACTCGCTTATTGCAGGAGGAGGTAAGCCGGCGGAAGAGCGGGGACCTTCGAGCCAAGGGTCGAAGGATATCCCGTCGTCTGCGATCGGGAAGCCCAACCATAACGGCCGGGTGCTTGGCGCAGGGTCGGGCATCTGAAAGTCCTACTTCCAAGATGACGCTTCGAGTGCTAGATCAAGATCGTGGGAGGCACGCGCGGAGCGCCTCAAGGAGACGCTCAGGGAGCAGCCGAGGGAGGAGATCAAGGATGAGATGAGGGGGGAGATGATGGCACGTGAAGATGAGATAAGGGCTGAGATGATGGCACGTGAGGAGCGCCTGAGGGCTGAGATGATGGCGATGATCTCCCAGAGTCAGAGCCAGAATCCCTCACATCTTGTAGAGAAGCCTGTGCCCCGACCTAGCAGGTGTGGTTCCAAAAATGATAAGACCGATCCCCATCTGAAGGTAATAATTAATTTTTCCTAACTTAAAGCTACAAGTGTAACTCCCACAATGTTTCTCCTCAAGTTGCGTACATCTTGCAGGCCCCTGCTAAGTGCCAGCTCACCACCCTGACGGAGGACGGATTTCCTGTTGAGGCTGCACGCGGGATTGCATTTCCATGCAAGGAGACCGACACTGTGCATGGTCAGCCTTTGGGGAAGGGCTACATGAGGGTGCAGGTGGACTACGTCCACGAACACTTCTTATCACATGTGCTCGAGTTCCCCCCCAACGAAGATATCAGCACTCTCGGGCAAGCACGCATGTCGTTCATCAAGTGGCCCACGACGGGTGTCGTACTGGTCAAGGTAAAAATCCCCCGCGTCTTCTCGACCATTCCAGTAGTACTGCAATAAGTTAAATATGCGCGTGCTGCGGGTTCCTACCGTGCTGTGCTTGCTCCTGCTGCTGCTTCTGTTCCCACCACCGTGATGAGTCCTACACAGAGTGCAGAGCTCACGTGTAAAAGGACAAGCACGACACCAACAGAACCACAAGAGGCCTCTGAGACTCCTTCCGCCAAGAAGCCAAAGCTGATAAGGCCACAGAGCCCCTTGAGGTACTTGAAAAGCCCACTACCCTCACCTCGAAGACTCCTTCGGCCCAGAAAGGAAAGTCAGCACAGGCCACAGACATCCCTTACGATTTTAAGGCCTACGTGCATCGAAAGCCCCTGCTTGCATCCAACGAACTAAATGGTCTAGGCAGGTGGACTCGCATGCTCCATGGATGGTACATTGATAAGATGAATGAGGAAGAGCGTCGAGCTGACTTCAATGTGATGTATAAAAGGGTACATTTCCACCGTGACGAGAATGGGATATTCCCTGTCAATTTTGAGGATCTGTTTTTTGTGTACCAATTAAAAGCTGTCGATATTTCTACTTTACGATCTTGGACGCTGTGAGTATTGCACCATACATCATGAGCTGACGACTTTTATAGGATTTTGCATTATGTTTTCTAATATCAACACGAGTTGCAGGGCAATGAGACAGCGAGCCGTGATGAATCAAAACCAAGTTGGGTTAAATCGACCCGAGCTTGTGTCTGCGACCACGGCTAGGCTACATCCGGTGTTTGTTGTTGCTCGTCAAGCGGGTATTGCATACTGAGTCGACGAAGGACTTCGTTGTAATACCGTACCACGAGGAGTAAGTAGTACAAACCCTTCAATTACTTGTACGCACTTAAACCTTATGCGAACTTATTTCCTTGCACTACATTCCATTTAATAAGCAACCATTGGGTTCTACTCGTCCTCGTTCCGAGAGAAAAACACAGTCTACATTTTTAACTCAATCAAGAAGAGACCGATGGCCTACGCGATCTAGTGTCCTTTGCAGAAGTAAGTACATTACCGTAACCTAACACTTCCTGAATTTAACTATTTTTTTTTACTCAATGGCATCCCTCCAATATATGTAGGGGTTTCTCAGACTATGTCGATGAAGGAGGGTCACACGATAACAAAAAGGGCAAGACGCTAGAGTATAAGAAATTCACGGTACAAGTGCCTAGCATATATACGATTAATTTTTTCTGACATCTAGTCTTCGTGTGTTAATTTCTTTTTCTCTCTTCACAGTGTCATCAACAGGCAGCGATGACTGTGCGGCTTCTATGTCATGCAACACATGTTGGTTGTGGTCGTGGCTCACACCTTTTTCCTAAGGTATATGTACATGCATACTTAGCCTTTCACATACAAATTTTGAAACTTAAATTCATGCACTCATTTATGTTTTGCGATGATCAATATCCCCGTAAGAGCTTAGACATCAAAGCACTCAACAATTTACAAGACCACTTATGCCAATGGTGCGGTTAGAAGTTATATCGGAGGGCGGTAGGTTTAGAGATCACAAGCGTCCTACTAGTCCATATGGAAACAATATTAATTGTATATGTCAATGTGATATATATGCACGTGTACTGATTGTTAAGCATGTTTGTGTTTGTATATTGTGAACGAATGGGCTATATGTTTTGCAATTTACGTGTTCTGTGAATGTGATATGTGCATTCTGTGTTATGTATTGCCAATGTGATATATATATATGCCCAATGTTAATATGTGTTATTTTGGATAATATGCAAAATTGAAACACCCCATGAGGGTCATCAGAATCGGTTCTTATGTGGAACCGATTCTGATGACCATATCATCGAATCGGTTTTTGAAGAAAGCGATTGTCTTGACACTATCATCGAAATCGGTTCTTATGAGGCGATTACGATGACCTCTCATCGAAATCGGTTCTTTTAAGCAGCGATTGTGATGACCACGATAGTAGAATCGGTTCTTTTACGGAAGCGATAGTGATAACAATACCATTACAATCGGTTCTTGGAATAAAGTGATTGTGATGATCCATCATCAGAATCGATTCTTTCAAGGAAGCGATTCTGATGACTACCCCATTAGAATCGGTTCTTTTGTGGAACCGATTCTCATAACCACGTTATCAGAATCGGTTCCACAAAAGAACCGATTCTAATGAGGGGGTCATCAGAATCGCTTCCTTTTAAGAACCGATTCTGATGACCCTTTATCAGAATCGGTTATTAGAAAAAACCGATTGTGATAATGTGTTCATCAGAATCGGTTTCATCTAGGAACCGATTCTAATGAGGCTTTATCACAATCGGGGCAAAACCGACTGTGATAACTCCACCTCATCACTATCCAAAGACTTCGTATCGCCACTTGAACCGACTGTAATGACAAAAAAGAACCGATTCTGATGTACAATTCTGTAGTAGTGGCATTACTATATGTTGCAAATACCACTTAAGTCTTGCTGAGCACGAAAGTACTCAACCTTGCTTATTATCTTGTTTTAGGCGCATAAGAAAACAAAGCTCCGAAGAATGCTCATCATCGCAGGATGCGGGAATTTTCAATAAAGCGATTTTTCTAGGGATTTATGCCTTGTCAGTTGCCTAAGGGTTGGATAGGCACACTATAAGACTTTGCTTCTTCTATCGCTATATATATACACACACTCTGAGTTGTAAAATATAATATATAAACAGCTTCTGCTTTAATAATATGATGTATAGTAGTGATTTCAATTGTTATAAATATGCGTTCTAGTCACTGATCATGAAGCTAGTATTGTGTACACATTTTTGCCTTTTATGCAAAACTAGGAGTAGTTACAGTCATGAACGCACTTAGTCCTGTTCAAGGCTACAATATAGCCTAGGTGCTAGCCTGTACAGCACTGGTTGGTGCAATGCTCTTATATTTTCCCTACTTGAACCTACTCTTATATTTTCTCTACTTGATCCTACTCTTATATTTTTTTCGTAAGTTAGGTCCCATCATCGACAGCTACACATACATGCATGGCTACCATCTGGCTACTAGTAGTAGCTTGCTAACCTGTGGACAATCACAAGCAACAGTGCGAGACAGAGAGATCCCACTGCAGGCTGTACGTTTTCATGGATACATGGAGCTCAGACTGTAGCATTCATACATTTGCACCAGTATTTCTGCGTTCAATGTAGCAGATGTAGCAACTGATGATATTGCTGTAGCTGCTGCATGCTGCAGGTAGCAAAGCATGGAGATCTATATCGCCAGGCACTGCTAGCGCACGCAGCAGCGCAAGGTGCTGTGTTGGGATCGATCGAACGCATGCAATGCAGATCATGCATGCAGGCCTTAAATTTTAAGATGATAGATAGGATAGGATCTGCATGCAGGAAGGACTACTCTAGCGTCTCATAAATGTGGAGCCTGCATGCATGCATGCATGGACTGTGGGTGACAAGAACAAGTTATGAAGCCACCTCGATCTTAATTCATCTTGTGTTTTTTTTTCATCTTTCAGCTACGTACCTAGTTCTTCTTTTTCTTCTTGCTTTGTTGAGAACTACTTATTGGAATTTAATTGAAATTTAATTTGATCCTATATATAACAAGATCTTTGCAAGTTGTGTACTAAAGTAATAAGTACATTTCACTTTACACAATGTTTTATTATCAAAGTAGCACTTTGCACCACCCTTAACTATTCTTTTCACTTTACACCACTTCATGATCTTCTTACCATCTCTTTCACTTCGCACCAGGGCACACTACTACAGAAATGTACATCATAATCGGGTGTTTTTCGTCATCACAATCGGTTCTAGTAGCGATACAAAGTCATTAGACAGTGATGAGGCGACGCTATCACAATCGGTTTTTGCCCGATTGTGATAAAAGCATCATCACAATCGGTTCTGATATAGAAGCGATAGTGATGTGTCCATCATCACTATTGGTTCTTTATAAGAAGCGATAGTGATGACGCCCTCATCACTATCGGTTCTGAGATAGAAGCGATAGTGATGAGAGTGTCATCACTATCGCTTCTTATAAATAACCGATAGTGATGACACCCTTATTACCATCGTTTCTTATAAAGAACCGATTGTGATGAAGGTGTCATCACTATCGCTTCTTATAAAGAACCGATAGTGATGATTCCATCATCACTATCGCTTCTTATAAAGAACTGATTGTGATGAGGGGGTGTGCTGATTCTCATTTGTGCACCTTTGTAAAAATAGCACATATTACAAACATTATTCACATATTACATTCACAGCACATATTACACACAGCATGTACATATCACATTCACAGAACATAAACACTTTATTACAACACATATCGCATTCGTTCACAATATAGAACACAAATATACTTAACAGTCAGTACACATGCATGCATATCGTATTCACATATATAATATTGTTTATATATGAACTAGTTGGAGCCTTTAGGGTCTCTAAACCCGCCATCCTCTGATATAACTTCCAGTCAGTACCACTGTCATAACTGGTCTTGTAATTTGTTGAGTTCTTTGCTTTGTATGTTATTGAGGGGGATATTGATCCTCTACAATAGAAATACAAGATGCCACTATCTGTCAACAAATGAAACTATTTGCAACACTAGTAACTGTGACTGCAAAATTTAGCCATCATGTAGGTGATGCTCATAGACACAGATTCTTCTTTAATTGCTATGGGTTGTATGAGCATAAAGAGCTGAAGCAAAGGCAACTTTTGCATGTAAAACTGCATGACAACAACAAAAAAAAGTTACCAGTATGACCTTCAGATTGATTGTAGGTTGCAAACCTTTTTCTATCCCTATCAAGACAAAAATATAAAGAGGTAAAAAAACTTTAGATGATCTCAATTACGTGATCTACATCTTTGTGAGTCATAAAATGAACCTTTAACAACTTCATCAGTTAGTGCGGGAATGAAGATCCCTACATTTTACTCTCTAGAAATGCAGAACGGGTTAGACTGAAATTCAGAGTATAACTGGAACCACTGCAATGACGCAACAAAGCAGCATCGGATTTCCTAGATGAAATATGATATGGTATTATATTAGAACCGAAGCAGAGAGTACCTTCAAAAGAAAAGTATGCACATCGGTGGTAGCTTTCAAGTCACCTTTTGTGTAATCCGATTTGTTCAACAAGTATGACATCCCAACACCAACAGGGGGAGTCTAGGTACATGATGTTTGAAACCTATTTACTGGCATGATGAAAGAAGAGCAACAAGGTATGTCAGACATATCGAAATTTAAACAAACATCAGGGTATGTAACAACTGATGGCTAACACGTGCAAGCAAAGACGTGAAAAAATTCAGCTACTTCTTTTGCCACTTCTTTATAATGCTACGCACAAGATAAGGAACATTCAATTCGTAGTTTGTGCCGGTAGTACTCCATGAAGGCATCCATCACATAAACATAGCCCTGCGGAGTCCTCCTGAAAGATCGAAAAAGGCGACTAGAGGGGGGTGAATAGGAGCCAAATAAAATTTTCGAATAAACTCTCCCCCTAAAATTCAAACCACCAAAAGACCAGAAAGAAACTGCACTGGTCGGGTATTTCTGGTCGGATGAACAGTACCCCCGACCTATAGAGGTCGGATGAACAGTACTCAGAATAAATAGTGTTCGGGTGAACAGTACCTTCGACCAGCACTGGTCGGATGAACAGTACTCCCGACCTGAAGTGGTCAGATGAACAGTACTCGGGTGAATAAAAAAATCAGCACGATCTCAAAAACAGAAATCGATGTAACTTTTGATCGGCTGATCCAAAAACAGTGAAAATTGGTGTGCACCTCCCAAAGGATGTGAGGAACCTATTTCAATCAACAATCGAAGGAATTAATACCAAGGTTCCGTCCTTTTCAGTTTAACAAATGCAACACCAAAAACAGAGTCACGAACACAAACTTCACCCCTAACTTGCTGGTGGGAGTTGATGGTCAGAAATCCTTGGATGACTCCACAAATCATAGCAAGTAAGTACACGAAGAAACAACCCTTCAAACAAATAGAAACACTATCTGAAAACTAGGCACGAAAATTGGTTTCTTGCAAAGCTGAATAGAAGAGGTTGTAGATTGCCTAGATGATTGGGATATGATCTATAGAAGATTCATCCAAAATCTTTCATCCTTGGCAACAAGAACCGAAGCTAATCAAGACTAAATAGCGCAAGTCACACGTTTACGCACTTTAAGAACACACGATTTACAACTTGCAACAAGAGCGTAAGGATTGCCTAAAAGATTGAAAGCACCAATCCAGAGAAGAGTTCATCAATCATGAATTTCAACAAAGACTCAATAGCATGTAGAAGGAGATGAGGCAAATCCAAATTACGTAAAGTAAATCGCAAGTAGGTAAATCGAATTTAGATAATGAAATTCAAGTGCGTAATGTAAATACGTAAGAGAAATGAAACAAGAATATAAATGAAGAACATTTCATTTCTAGAAGGAGGTTTACAAAGCCTCACAACAAAGTGGGCAAAGCTCAAATGAGCGGCAAAACCTCGGAACCTTCACGAGAGAGAGACGCCCTACCCTCTATTTATAGTGACACAGGATCAATTCCCACCTTTGGATGTCTGCTTCAATCCTAAGCCAACATCCAAGAGCGAGGATTTGATCCTTACACATCCTCTCAACAACTCTCAACTACTCACGTACACTTTCCTCACTGCTCACCCCCAAGGAGACACCCCTCTCCTGTCTATTCATAGCAGCTTGGAACACCTACCACCCTTGGATGAGCCTCTAAACCCTAGAGCACTCTATCAAGGGTGAGATTTTACCCACTCACAAAGCTATACATGGGCTCACCCAAACCCAACAACACAACGGGTTTTGCACGCTTTTCAACTCACACTAACTTGACCCGCTACTCTATCTTCCCGACCGCGATCCAACGGTCCTCCTAGATCGAGCGGCTCCAAGTTAGCATCTCATCCATTCCTTTGTCTTCTCGGCTTGCGGCTACTCCACGGCCTCGGTCATCTTTGGCGACACCTTGATCATCGGACCTCGGCTCTCGGCCTAGTCCCGATCCCCTTCCCTCACCATGACCTAGCTCCAAAGTCCGCAACCATCATAGACAAGGAAACCACATCACATAGCAATGTCCAACAACACATATCCATCTCAGCGAAAGATATACACTCTGCCGACCGGCGCAACCCGACCACACGTGGTCCGACCATCGGTCTCCATCCCGACCAACCATGGTGCGACCACTGGTCTCCATCCCGACCACTCGAGTCGACCACTAGTCTCCATTCCGACCACTCGAGTCGGCGGTAGGTCTCCGGCCGGCGAGAGACCGACCACTCGGGTCGACGACGGTAGTCTCCGACCACCACGACCTGCACCTCTGGGTCGGACAAGCGTCTCCGACCAACCAAAGACGACCACTCGGGTCGACGGTGTCTCCGACCAGCCAAAGCCAGACCTCACGGGTCGGACGACCCGACCACTCGGGTCGGACGGTGGTCTACAACACACCAAAGCCCCGACCACTCGGGTCGGACGACCCGACCACTCGGGGTCGGACGGCCGATCTGCAACACGGCCAAAGCCCGACCACTCGGGTCGGACGACCCGACCACTCGGGGTCGGACGGTAGTCTCCAACCAGCCAAAGCCCGACCACTCGGGTCGGACGACCCGACCACTCGGGGTCGGACGGTGTCTCAACCAAGAACTCAAATTGCTCTAGCTCGAAAAACAATCCAAATCAAACTCAAACTTGAGCACACCTTGCTCAAATAAAGTCAAATACTCATCACAAACATGGATGGACCTCCACATGGTCCTTCAATCCCCCCCTTGATGAGTATATTGACAAACCACACAAAAGGCATAAATTTGAGTTTGAATGAGAGAAGAAGAAAGCAATTTGATTGCAAAGCCAAACTTGGTCCAGAGAAAAAGATATAAAATTATGACCAAGTTGGCAGAAAAGGGATTTTTAGAGCTAAACTTTAGAGAGAGCAAGTTTTCGACAAAAGCTCTAAAAGATCCAATAAAACTCACTCATAAGAACCAAAGTGGATTAATATTTTTCCTTTGAATATGCCTTTCTTACATTTTCTCCCCCTTTTGGCAATATAGGCATCAAGATTTTTTTGTTTTCTCCCCCTTTATATATGTATGCATGAAATGCATCCTAAGTGAGCTTTGAGAATTATCCAAATGATCACAATGACAAGATATGCACCAAGCTTATTAATCTCAGATTATGACCAAACTAAGACATGTCCAAGTGCAAATAACAAATTTTGCTCATAAGCGAAGTTTTGAAAATGTATCATTTTTTTGCAAGATTTGACAAGTGCAAAACTTAGCAAAGTTTCAAAACTAGAAGCAAAACCACTCAGGGATCAAATGGAAAACCTAGAGTTCAACCTACTCAACACTTTGGGGAATTTTGAAGTGCATATTAGGTCCTTCGAGCCCATTTTTCAATTTATGCAAATTTTCTTTAAGACTTCGAAAAACATAGCGGGGTGCAAATGTTTGACATTATTTGCATTCTTTACCCACTTATGTGTTTGATATTTGCAAATTTTTTTGTTGATTGACTCAAGCCATTTTCGATCATCTCAAGAGTAACTCTTAAGAGAATGATCTTGGTCATACACAATATATTCCAAGTTCATCCCAAATGCAATGGGAGGCAGTCTCGAGAATATAAAGTGTTGAGATCAATTTTGCACAAAAGAGTCAATCAATTTTTTAATTTCAATTTAGCACATATGAGCAATTTTGAAGGACTCAAATATGGATCAAGCAAATTTCACCCAAGTTGCTATAGGGACTCTAGAGAATTCCAAAATTTCACAATTCATGGTAAAAGCTCTTAGAGAAGAAACTTAGTAAGTAAAAGCAACATGTTTCATCAAGTTTTCATTTAAAGCTTTTAAGTTTTGATTTCAATGAACATTAGCTTGATAAATGAACTTGGACATATCTAAGCTAGTGATTTTCTTGAAAGATATAGCATGATGTATTTCACGAAGATTGAGTCAAATGCATAATAGACAAAGCTCATAAAGCGGAAAATGCAGGTCTAAATGCAATGCATGAACAGATTCCCAAACTCCCCTCAACAATTGAATCAATTTTAAGCTCAAAACTGGTTAAAATTGGGTTATTATCAAGATTAGGCATCAAGAAAACCGAATGAACTTCAATAATAACGGAAAAAGCAGAATGAGGAGAAGAAATCGAAACTGCAAAACTGGATGGCTATAGAGCATAGAAAAGATATAAGAAACTCACTACAGCTTAGACTCGCTCTTATCTTCCCAAATGACTGACATAGGGAAGATACTCTAGATCCCAACTAAGGAGTGCACACAGACCCTGTCTACCCAGGAGGCCCAAAACCTGCTAGACTTATAAGACTGTGAGGGAACTCAACCTAGAGAGAAGAGAGAACAGCTAATCACGCATGATAGCAACCTAAAGCACAAGATAAGATGTCCATGGAAGGCATGCCAGAAGTCTAAGTGAGTGAACTCAACTCAAGAAAATAAGCCCAAAGTCACCCAGAAGAAGAAAGGAAAATCTGGAAGAGAATATATAGTACATAATATACAAACCAGCTCCCCCCTCAAGATAAGCTATATGAGCTCATAAACCCAAGCTCAAATCCCCCTGAACACACTCTAAAACTCTTCCCTCACAAGAGATAGGTAGAAAGCTAGAGGAGAAGAGATAAGATCTAAAACCACATGGTCTCTAAGGAGCAAGAAGGCTCAAGGTAAGAAGCAACCTAACTATGCTAGAAGTCCAACCAAAAGACTCTAGACAAACAGGACACAAGCTCTACCTACAAAAGAACCACAACCTCCTAAGAGACCCATCACTATCATCAACATTTTCAGAGGTACTTACCTACTGCAGTGTAGAGCAAGTAGTGGCAAATGACCTGAAGTGGATCCAAAAAGCAGAGGAAGAAGACTTAGAGATATTCCTAGGATGATGGTCTCCTCAGCAGAAAGCCTACATACATGCATCCAATAAATCTATGCTTTCGAAACTGGGGTTAGGCAGATCCAGTTCCTAGGCACGAATGAACAAGATACAGGAAAAATGTGGCAAACAATCATCTAGAGCATGAACATGGTGCAAAAGGTAATGTAAGATCATGTATCACAACCAAGCTAAAGATAGCATCAAGATCCATATATCCATAGACAACAGTGAAAACATATCCACATGATAAACAACGACAAGGTGCATCATAGCACCATCATCTTTGTGAGAAGAAGCTAAGCAAGGTGCATCACAGCAACAAAATGCTAGGAGGGATCATGTGAAAGCCTAGAAATACATGGATCAAGATACTACCCTAAACATGGCAATGAGCATGTAAATGAGGAAATACCACAATGAAGCACAACAACATGCTACTAGATATAACATGAGCAAGATAAATAAAGACAACCAAAGAGGATCATGCATAAAACAAACCAATTAGCAACATCAAGATCCATTTATCCATAGTCTCAATAACAATATTTACATGCTGCGAAAAGGCCCGTCAAAAGAAGACAAAAAAAAGGTCATGAGGACACAGGCAGCATGAAAGTAAATGGTGACCATGGACACAAAGATGAGAAGCTACTTATGGCAACACTTTATGCATGATGATGAAAACATGCCATGAATGAAGAACACAAGCTCATACAAAATAGGTATGAAGCATATAAGTATGAAGGACAATAAAAGGTGATCATGAACAATATAAGTCATACAGCGGCAGCTAGATCATATAACCCTAATCTCATGAAAGGCACTCACATGTAGCACAAAGTCTGACAAACAAAGTCTAAACAAGGCTAATCATGGATGTAATAGAAAATCAGGGTCATATAACCTACATACTACTCATTACAAAATAAAGTAAATGATATATAGCACGTGCCCATAGTTAATACAAATGCTCATACCAAATGAACAATATCATGGACAGGATAAAAACAAGAAAATCACATGCTGGGAAAAAGCTCATGAATTTAGGATATAATACGTGAAGCACAAAGATGGTTGGGGAAAACATGCTATGGCACAAAACAAGACAGACAAAAAATAACAAGACCTAGCAAAGTACATATAATACACATGGGAGCAAGAGCAATCACAACATGTCATGGAAATGATGATCACAAGAATAACCGACATGAGAGTATGAGATAGCTCACCATGGAAGTGAAAGTCCCCAATGCTGTTATCATGAAGCTCAACACTTGTGGAGCGAAACACAAGGCAAACAAATTTGAAAGTACATGCAGGTTAGCATGGTGCTCATGATGGTCATGCAGGAAGATCCAATCCTCTAGAGACAAGCCGCAAAGGTCAACTCGGAATTCACATCGAGTGCCAACATTGAAAAGCGACAAACCGATCCTAGATGAGATTAGTAAAGATCAACATGACCAACATACTTTCCTTCAACTCTTGCCGTGAGTGGGTACCTCGAGGAAAAACGAAGTCCACTACTTATGCACGGCGAAGATGATGCCTCAGGACAACTCATGGACTAAGAATTGAACTAAGAAAGGATAAGTCCACAAGATGATCCAAATCCACTCCACTAGGCAGTGATCACATCCTCAAGCTAACCTCAAGCGACTCATGCCATGAAAAAGGCAAAAGGCACTTAAAAGCATCATTGCATAGACATGACACAAGGAATTGACACAAGAGGGAAAGATGACTCAGTACTGGGATAGAGTGAAGACTTGGGAACCCAATACTGAACCACACGACGCCTCAGAGTACCAGTCAAAGAAGAAGACTGGACTCGAGTGTCTCTCTGACGCTCAACTCTCACACGATCGGGAGCAACTCGGTAGATAATCTAGGAGTCAAAGCGGGTTGTACACGCTGTGGTGCAAAAGCCGGACCATCCCGATAAGGCTGCTGGATCTCCTACCGGAAAACACCTCACGCCACGATATCTACCTCGATGGGAAAAGCGAGGAATATCAAGAGGGCGGCGGAAAGATCGACTCTGAACAGCTCGGGACTAAAACTCGAAGAACTAGCATGAAAACCAAGTCTGGGCGCTGCCCAAAAACAGCGACTCTCTAACTTTGTCTAGAAGCGGTGTGTGTCTTAGGAGCACTCAAAGTGCGGGATGACCACGAATACCCTAAGAGCGACAACACGCTCACGTCGAGTGATCTTGGCGCGCTGAAGTAGAAATCTACTAGGTGACCATCCTTCTTACGGAAGGTGCATGTGTGCCGCCTTGCTAGAGACGAAGCAGCAGGAGTAACACCCTTACAGTCGTCAAGTCCTATGGACAACCCAAAGAGACCTAAACTTGGTGGTGCTCACTCTAGGAGCTACCACAATCTCACCACTCTTGGAGCCGCGCACAATGGTGGGAGGATGCGCGGCGTGTTCAAGGGATCAAATCCTAAACCTTGATTGAATCTACTAATCTTGGATTGGTCTAGAATAAGATTGAGCTTCTTCTTGCCTCCAACAAACTTCTCGAGAGTGCTCATAAGATACTGGCAATCTCGAAAGAAAGAAGCACAAGAAGAACAGGGAGAAAAAGAAGAAGAAGAACCAGAAAGATGGGCTCTCTCGGCGTGCATTTTCTCCTCGGCCACGGCTGCCTCAATCTTGAGGGCCTCACAAGAAACATAAGACGCATTTCTAATTCTATTGGCTTGGTCTTCTAATTTCTTCCTAAGTTCGACATGGATTCTATCCAAGTCCCCTCAATCCTGAGAACATCGCAAGCAACTTTCTTGTGACTTATCTAGTAAGTCCTTAGTAAGTTTAGCACACTTGACATTTAAGGATTCATTGTCAAGTTTTAGTTGCCTCTGACCCTCACATGGTATTTGGTTCCTTAGAAGCATGCATTTCAAGTTCATCGTTTCTAGAAGAAAGCTTCCTAAGGTGATCGCTCATGGCATCAATTTCGACAAGCAATTTAGGGCAATTAGCACAAGAAGGAGTAGAGTGAGCGGGAAGAAAACTAGTATCTCTGAGAATGAGTATCAACAGATTCATTGCTAGCATTCTTCAACCTAAGACTATCTAGTTCATACAACACGCTATCATGCATAGTCCTTAGGTTCTCTAACTCCACAAGCAAAGCATCACACAAAGTATAGTCATCAGTGACTCGGGAGGAAGAAGATCTAAGCGAAGCTAACTCCCGAGTCAAGGTACCTACTTCCTTTTCTAACTCAGAACACCTCGACCTAGCCTTAGCATGAAACTTGTCTAATTTACAGAAGGCAGCATTTAACTCATCGTAGGTGGGTACCTCATCCGTGTCGCTGTATAGCTCGGAGTCGCTTACTTCAATGGCACCTGCCATGAAGCACATGCCGGAGAAGTCATCTTTGCCCTTCACCTTCTCTTGCGGATTGTCCTCGCTTGCATCACTCCAGTTCTCCGAGTCGGAGAGCTCGATATCATCTAGCGCGGCGAGGACCCGATGAAAAAGCTTCTTGTTCTTGGCAAAGTTGTGGTACTTCTTCTTCGCCGGCTCACGAGCTGGGGCCTTCTTGTTGCGGTTCTTGTCGGTGTAGTCGTTCTTGCCCGAACCGCCTTGTTCGTTTTTGCCTTTCTCCAGCTTGGGACAGTTTGCTCGAATGTGGTTGGGGCCACCACACTCGAAACAGGTGATCATCCCACCTCTCTTCCTCTCTCTCACTCTCTTGTATGCATATGAAAATTTGCGAGCAAGAAGAGCAAGCTCATTTTCTAGAAATTTTTCCAGTTGGTCATCGCTTAGCTCGCAAAGGGCGGAGAGAGAAATCAACGAAGAATCGAAAGAGAGGATCAATGGGATCGGTGACCAAAGCCATCGATGAGATTTCGTCTTCGCGAGGCGACGTCGATCTCATGAGTCTTGAGGCGGAATAAAGCCCGTCAAGAGTCAAGGTCGACAGTCGGTGGTGTCCTTGATGGTGGTCACCTTCATCTCCCAAACACGAAGATCGAGCGCGGTCAAGAAATGTCGAGCATTATCCGAGTCGGTATATGCAATCGATCGAAGGTCGCTCAAAATCTTCGTAAACCGACCAAAGCACTCCTCAAGACTCTCACCGCGTGTTGTTCAAACTTGTTGAGCTCACGCTTGAATTGGTCTGTCGAACCGTCTTGATTTGGGTAGTGCCCTCATGGTAAGCATCGAGGTCACCCAAATCTCATGAGCGAAACGAAGGTGAGAGATCATATCGTACTCATTGCGACTAAGGCCTGTATGAGGATGTTCCTTGCCTTAGCATTTGCCTCAACATCAGCCATATTGCCGTAGTGGCGTTCTCATCGGCGAGAACCTCATACGGAGCTTCACCTTACGCCATATCGAAACCACAGGCGGTGATGTACGACTCCATCAGAGATTTCCAAAAGGAAAATCAACTCCGGAGAAAATAGGAGGCTTGGTGGAATACTTGTCCATCGCCATGGCTCTTGAGACCGGTCAAGATCTAGAAAGAGCGAGAACCGCTCGATACCAATTGAAAGATCGAAAAAGCGACTAGAGGGGGTGAATAGGAGCCAAATAAAATTTTCGAATAAACTCTCCCCTAAAATTCAAACCACCAAAAGACCGAAAGAAAGCGCCTTTGTGGGTATTTCTGATCGGATGAATAGTACCCCGACCTCTGAGTCGGATGAGCGATTTTCGGAATGAATAGTGTTCAGTGAGCAGTACCCTCGACCAAAGCCTGGTCGGATGAGCGATACTCTCGACTGAAGTGGTCGGATGAGCGATACTCCGACACAAGAAGTGGTCGGGTGAAACGATACTCGGGTGAATAGAAAAATCAGCACGATCTCAAAAGCAATCGATGTAACTTTTGATCGGTGATCCAAAAGCAGTGAAAATTGGTGTGCACCTCCCAAAGGATGTGAGAACCTATTTCAATCAACAATCGAAGGAATTAATACCAAGGTTCCGTCCTTTTCGGTTTAACAAATGCAACACCAAAAGCAGTCACGAACACAAACTTCACCCTAACTTGCTGGTGGGAGTTGATGGTCGAAATCCTTGGATGACTCTCCACAAATCATAGCAAGTAAGTACACGAAGAAACAACCCTTCAAACAAATAGAAACACTATCGAAAACTAGGCACGAAAATTGGTTTCTTGCAAAGCTGAATAGAAGAGGTTGTAGATTGCCTAGATGATTGGGATATGATCTATAGAAGATTCATCCAGCAATCTTTCATCCTTGGCAACAAGAACCGAAGCCAATCAAGACTAAATAATCGCAAGTCACACGTTTACGCACTTTAAGAACACACAGTTTACAACTTGCAACAAGAGCGTAAGGATTGCCTAAAAGATTGAAAGCACGAATCCGGAGAAGAGTTCATCAATCATGAATTTCAACAAAGACTCAATAGCATGTAGAAGGAGATGAGGCAAATCCAAATTACGTAAAGTAAATGCAAGTAGGTAAATCGAATTTAGATAAGGTAATTCAAGTGCGTAATGTAAATACGTAAGAGAAATGAAACAAGAATATAAATGAAGAACATTTCATTTCTAGAAGGGAGGTTTACAAAGCCTCACAACAAAGTGGGCAAAGCTCAAATGAGCGGCAAAACCTCGAACCTTCACGAGAGGGAGGCTGCCCTACCCTCTATTTATAGTGACACAGGATCAATTCCCACCTTTGGATGTCTGCTTCAATCCTAAGCCAACATCCAAGAGCCAGGATTTGATCCTTACACCGCTACTCTCAACAACTCTCAACTACTCACGTACACTTTCCTCACTTGCTCACCCCCAAGGAGACACCCCTCTCCCTGTCTATTCATAGCAGGCTTG
This sequence comes from Otatea glauca, assembly GCA_036346275.1. NCBI lineage: Eukaryota > Viridiplantae > Streptophyta > Magnoliopsida > Poales > Poaceae > Otatea > Otatea glauca. Next base: position 15,772,447 of record CM070727.1, on the reverse strand, counting down.
GAACACCTACCACCCTTGGATGAGCCTCTAAACCCTAGAGCACTCTATCAAGGGCTGAGATTTTACCCACTCACAAAGCTATACATGGGCTCACCCGAAACCCAGCAACACAACGGGTTTTGCACGCTTTTCAACTCACACTAACTTGACCCGCTACTCTATCTTCCTGACCGCGATCCAACGGTCCTCCTAGATCAGAGCAGCTCCAAGTTAGCATCTCATCCATTCTTTTGTCTTCTCGGCTTGCAGCTACTCCCTGGCCTCAGTCATCTTTGGTGACACCTTGATCATCTGGACCTCAACTCTCCCAGCCTAGTCCTGATCCCCTTCGCCTCACCATGACCTAGCTCCAAAGTCCTGCAACCATCATAGACAAGGAAACCACATCACATAGCAATGTCCAACAACACATATCCATCTCAGCGAGAAGATATACACTACGGCCGACCAAAGCGCAACCCGACCACACGTGGTCCGACCATCGGTCTCCATCCCGACCAACCATGGTGCGACCATCGGTCTCCATCCCGACCAACCATGGTGCGACCACTGGTCTCCATCCCGACCACTCGAGGTCGACCACTAGTCTCCATTCCGACCACTCGAGTCGGCGGTAGTCTCCGACCGGTGAGAGACTGACCACTCGGGTCGACGGTCGGTCTCCGACCACCACGCCCGGACCTCTGCGGGTCGGACAAGCGGTCTCCGACCAACCAAAGACGACCACTCGGGGTCGGGACGGTGTCTCCGACCAGCCAAAGCCCAGACCTCTCGGTCGGACGACCCGACCACTCGGGGTCGGACGGTGATCGCAACACACCAAAGCCCGACCACTCGGGTCGGACGACCCGACCACTCGGGGTCGGACGGTGATCTGCAACACGGCCAAAGCCCGACCACTCGGTCGGACGACCCGACCACTCGGGGACGGACGGTGTCTCCAACCAGCCAAAGCCCGACCACTCGAATCGGACGACCCGACCACTCGGGGTCGGACGGTGATCTCAACCAATAACTCAAATTGCTCTAGCTCGAAAAACAATCCAAATCAAACTCAAACTTGAGCACACCTTGCTCAAATAAAGTCAAATACTCATCACAAACATGGATGGACCTCCACATGGTCGGGAGAAGATGAAGTAGTGGGGACCATGTGCTATTTGTGTCGGTTTTCATGAGAAAGCGACATAACTAATGTCTGTATCTATGTCAGTTTTCAACAAAGAACCGACACAAGCTAGATTACTATCTATGTCGGTTCTCAACCAAGAACCGACACAATTAATATTACTACCTGTGTTGATTTTAACGCTGAACCGACACAATTGAGTATCTCTATCGGTTTTCAATTAAGAACCGACACAATTAATGCCTTTAGTAGTGTCGGTTCGTACTAAAACCCGACACAAATAAAGAACAAAACACTATCGTTTCCCGAGTAAAAACCGATACAACTAACAAATAATCACCATCGGTTTCAAAAAAAAACCGATACAAATGACATAGAGACACATCACTATCAGTTATTGATTAAAAACCGACACAACTAAAACCCACATCACTATCAGTTTAAAAAAAACCGACACAAATGACAAGACAATCACTATCGATTTTTTTAAAAAAACCGACACAACTAAGATACACATCACTATCGGTTTCCAAAAGAATTCGCGACTTAGCCTTCGAAGTCTTCGAAGAGGACGAAGGTAGTAATGGTTTCTCAATCACCCCTCATCACAATCGGTTCTAGCTCAGAACCGATTGTGATGACCCTATTTCCAAAAATTACAAATTACATACACATATCACAATCGGTTTTTTCTTCAAAAGTTAGGAACCGACACAAATAAAGCGATAGTGTTGTACTAGTGGCAATACCTCCTTCTCCTCCACCTCCACTGCATGATGGTGCTCCCCTCCACTGCATCATGGTACGTAGTCCGCCATCGCCGGCTCGCCATGGGTTACCTCCTGTTGAGCCAATACTACTACCGACTTCACCACGACGCAATGCTCATGCACCCTTAAATTTCCCCCATTGTCAATGGAGTGTGTCTCCGCCTCGATCGCCGATGCCCCTGCTTCGGACCGTCACCAAGAACATTGCATTGTCATTCCTATCGCACCTGCATGCCGTGCAGCCGCCTTCGATGTTGTTGCACCTGGGTGCCATCGAAAAACCCTGAAGAGAGACTAGTTTGAGGCAAATAAGGACTTGGAGGTGTGCAGCAGTAGCGAATTGGGCGGTGCGGCGGAGAGAATTGTTGGAACACAAAAAAGAAGAACAAAAAAACAACTAAAAATCTGCGACCCTGATCTCTCAATCCACTAGGACAGCACAGACCAACGAGCTACGGGCTCTTTGATGACTTACATTGCTTCTTTCCTCCTGTTATTACACATTACAGAACTTCAACGCCTTAAAAAGGCTGTTTGCGCATCAGTTCTTTACCGATTCGGATCAAATTCTGTGCTCTACTCGGACTCTAAGCTTTCCAAACCAAAACTTTCCTAATTACAAGATTAACACAATTCTAACTTGTTGAGGTAGTCGGTCTCAATTATGACTTACCCAACATTTACTCAATACAGAATGGAGAATGCATCTCCTTAACATCCCAGACTCATCTTCGACGAACTTGACTTTAGACGGCGAACGTATCTCCTCAACGCCCCGAAGTCAACTTTGACGGACTCAACATAGGACGGCGAACACATCTGTTCAACGTCCCGGACTCCTCTTGGCACACACAATGACTTCCTTTTGATCTTCTTTATACGATCGACGCCAAGATGCATCGTCTTCAACGCCTCCCACGCAGCTTTGGCCGTCTCCTTTTTGGCCAGTAGGAAGAGCGTTTTCTCGGGGATGCCTCCATAGATGGCCGCCAAGGCCATCTGATCGTTGTGCATATCGACGTTTTCGTCCACGATCGTGTCCCACAGTCCTTGAGCCCTCAGGTACACCTTCATCTTGATTGCCTATGTTGCATAATTGCTCTTCGTGAGCATCGGATAATGTAGCGAGACAGCGGAACACTCCTTCGCCATCACACCTGACATCACCTCGAGCAACGGATCAAGAATCTGGCTGATCAAGAACTCAGGCTCTAATACCAATTGTTGGAACACAAAAAAGAACAAAAAAACAACTAAAAATCTGCGGCCGAGAAGCCTCGAACACCTGATCTCTCAATTCACCAGGACAGCATAGACCAACGAGCTATGGGCTCTTTGATGACTTACATTGCTTCTTTTCTCTTGTTATTACACATTCAGAACTTTAGTGCCTTATAAAGGCTGTTTGCCCTTCAGTTCTTTACCAATTCGGATTGAATTCCATGCTCTACTCGGACTCAAAGCTTTTCAAACCAAAACTTTCCTAATTACAAGATTAACTCTATCAGGAATCGCATGGAGATGGGAACCCTAATGCAATCTGCATCTCATGGTAAAATTATCTGGCGTAACGTGATAACAGCTGCAAATTCATGGTATGCCCTACTGCAAATTAAGTGAAAGAGATAGTGAGAAGTGGTGGTGTAAAGTGAAAACAATGGCTAAGGATGGTGCAAAGTGCCATTTTGATAATAAAACATGGTGCAAAGTAAAATTTACTCTAAAGTAATTCACATTCGTCACTACTTGTTGGCACGCTATGATGTACATGCATGCATGGCAAAAAAAAACAGGGTGAACCCATAAAATCATGAGCTCTTTTTGTTTAGTAAACCTAATGCTTCACAAATTATTTACATATTTGTTTTCCGTGTGTTCCGACTCCGAGACTCAAATCATAACCATCTTCTGGTCCATCCTATATATGGTCAGCTTCTAAAGAAGTTCAGAGTGTACTGCAATGGTCATCTCCATTCTGTTTGACTCAGATGAAGCCTTTCTGCAAGCATTTGGCCGGAATGTCCGGCCATCCATGATGGGCAAACTAGAACCCCCCCCCCCCCCCACCCACACCCCTTGGTAGGGACAAGGCTCCTTTTCGATTTTCAGACGTCCATTACTCAACGAACGGCCCAGATACACTCAGGATCCTCTGCTTCTCCATTCAACCAAACCAAAATGCTTAGGATCCAGGCTTTGCTAGCTCAACAATGGCAAAAAAGAAGAGACATTTGCGCTTGAAGGCTTTAGAAACGAAGTGTTATGTTCCCAATGCCTGTGCAATGGTTGGAAATTAAAGGCATGTAGGCTTTGTTTGATGGAGCCTTGGGGTTTGTGGCCGTATGCTCAATGCTCATGTGGTTTAGCATAGGAGTATAGGATCAGAGTCAACTTGGACTGCATGCATGCGTGTTTGTATGTGATTTGGGCATGTGCAGATGACATAATAATCCCAGACAGGGTTGTCCCCGGATTGGATGGAATATCTTGGGGAGAGCATGCAAAGGGGACTTGAAGATTTGAGGAGGGGTTTTGGCATTTGGGGAGTTACCTTCTTATTCTAATCATTGTGATTTGTTAATTTAATCAAGTGGCTAAGGGTACGCTCTTGGGGAAATAAAATGTACATGTGTCAATGTCCATGTTTCAAGATAAACAAACAGGCAAATTTCGAGTGTGAACAACCACATTTTAAAGCTTTCTATCAACAACAAATACAAAATGATATGCCTAGTGATGAAACTATCCAAGCGTACCTACAAGAAGAACGCGGGTTGAATAGCACAACGAGGAGGTGACAACAGGCAAGAATACAAGCTACAAGTTCCGGTTCTTAAAAAGCTACATTCTTTCCAAGGTGGTATGCCATTTATTTCTATTCAAACGCAAGAAACGTTCTAAGTTCAATACTAAAAGAAGGCTAAGGTCCTGTCTGTTTCAGCTTAGGTTTTTTTGGCTTTTAATTTAAAGCTAGCTTTTTGACTTAACGAGCTTTTAAGCCGTCTGCTTTTAAGCCAAGACATGTTGTTTGGTAATCTGGCTTTCTGATGGTTTGGATGGTGTAGCTTATTACTAGAAAGTTTGAAATACCCTTTAAGGTTGTAAGGACTTTTCTTATGTACTGATTTATCTAACACAAATGTTTCATGCTTTTTACACCGAATGCCGTATTGAAAAATATAGATTAATCTTGAGATCAAACTTCATTATGAGCCTAATTATTTATCAACTTAATCCGTGTCGGTAGAGGAGGAAGGAGACTGAGGACGGCGGAGGAGAGAGGAGGTCGGGGACGGCAGTGACCGGAGCGACGGAGGGAGAAGGCATGTCGCACAGGGGAGCGAGAGAAAACAAGGAGAAATGAGAAGATGGGAGAAGGATTGTTGAGTTTGTATATGATGGCATTTAGTGAGTAATTTTGGAGATTTCCAGTGGCAAAGGGTTATTTGGTTTTTGGTTTATAGTTATATGGAGGCTTTTGGCTTTTTTAAGCTCAGCTTAAAAGTCAGTCGTTTGTTTCGACTTTGGCTTTTCTGCTTTTAAGCCAGTGAAAAAGCCGAAACAAACATGGTCTAAACAGTACACTTAGTAAAAGTTTTAATGAGTAGAAACACAAACACATTTTTCTGCAACTACGTACCACGATGATTTAGAAAATACCTTACATCAGTATTACGTCCCAAGCGTTTATCCTTAAACACAGAGTTAAGAACGAAAAGTTGCTATGATAAAAAAAAAACCCATATTGACAAACAGGAACATTTTGGATGTGCGAACCACCTCAATTTTAAGCCATTTTGTCAAACATTAAAAAAAACAAGAGGTGGCATCCCTAGTCCTGATAATTATCCAAGAATACAAAAATGGGTGGGTTGAACAGCTCGAAGAGGATGCGACAAAAGGCAAGAATTAATACAGACTAGTACTACCTTTTCTCCTAAATAGATGTTATTTTAGGATATTACACTTCCACCAAGGTATATTTACAAAAAACTGTATTACCCCCTCTTCATTATATCACCTATTATTCTTTGGATGGTATGTCCTACTCTAGTCCACGGTTGTAAATGGCATTAAAAATAGATAATAGGGAGAGGTATACAGGGAAAAAGGTAAAAAAAATCACTTTAAAATTGTAGCATGTATTTAAGAACTAGAATATTATATATCGAGGAACAAAGGGAGTACCTGTTTCTAACAGTAAAAAGGCTATTCTTTCCGAGGCGTTATGTCATTTTTCTATTCGAGCCAGAGAAACTTTGTAAGTGCAATCCTACAAAAAGGCAGACACAAAACTGACTACAATGAGTAGCAATGGAAAGACATTTTTCTGCAACTACCGTGATGTTCTCAAGAGTCAAGGATATATATACCCTACGTAACTCTAGGATGTCCTTGAAAAAAAATTCAAGAACCAAATAATGTTATGATAAATAATCCAGATGAACAAGCATACTCATTTTGAATGCAAGCCAATTCAATTTTAAGCTTTCTGTCACAACAAATGCAGGAAATGGCCGGTATGCCTAGTGCTGATGACTATCCAAGTTGTACAGAAAAGGGGTCGGTCAAACAACTCAAAGAGGATGCGTGAGAAAAGCAAGAATACAGTAAAAAAAAAAGGCTATTTTAACTGAGGTGTTATGGCATTTCTATTCAAACCCAAGAAACATTTTAGGGGCAATACTACAAAAGGGCGTACACAACGCTTACTACAATTTTAACGAGTACACTCTTGGGTCACAGATAGTTGTTGCTTTGATATAGGTGCAGTCAAAATTTTGAAAATTTGATTGTCAATATCTTTTTTAAATATCAAAATTGGACACATGAAAATTATATTTCTGAATTTGTCTCAAAAAAGTACTTTCATAATATTATAATTTTATTTGGTTTTATAAATTTTTTATAATAAAAATTAGTATCAAAGCTGTGTTCTAAAGACCGTAGTGATATCCAAAACAGGAGTAATAACGAAAAAAAATCATATTTCTTCTTACGCCGTCATGCTCCCAAGAGTCAAGAATTGACAGCCTCAAATTAATAAAATCAAGAAAAGTAAATTAAAAGGCTTTTGTGTATTATTTCTTAATTTTCTGGAATTATTGAAAATTCTTTTGGCTTTTCTCTAATAAAAGAAAGTGAATTAAAGGATATAGTAAAATGGTAAAAATAAAAATACTAAGTCAAAAAAAATCTACAAAAGTCATAAAAAATCTTAGGGCTCTCTACAGCCAAATTAAGGCGGTGGAAGACCTAGATCAATTAAAATATAATTTAATTAAAACAAATCCTGTAAAAGAAAAAATCAGGGCAGAAGGTAAAAGAATGTTGAGGAATTCTCAGCAAGCTATCCTGAGTTGAGATTTTTACCCTGCTGACATCAGTACAGTGCCTACCTCCAATAAAAATATTAAAAAAATAAATAATTAATTTTATAATTTTAAAAATTCGAAAACCATGAAGAAATAAAATGGAAAATAGTAATGTCAGAATTATTGAAAATTAAATATTAATAAATAAAATATGTAAATTTTACATAAAGTGTCAAATACTATTTCATAGTCTTATAAAAAATTTATAAAATCTTAACTTCATTTCGATCATCAATTAAATGAAAAACCGAAAGGGCAGAAAAGTAAAAGCTACATTGTTATAATTATTTAACATTCTACACAAAGCATAAAAATGTAAAACATTTACTGGAAAGTGTTAATTACTTTGCCGACCCATGGTAAAATTTTCATAATTTTCGTCAGCCGACCACCGAACTTTTTTGTTTTTATCCCGTTCTGTCCAGAGTCTTCACCCGAGTTCTCTGGTTTCTCTCGCTGACAAGTGGGACCAGCCAGGCAGCCAGCCAGCTCGTGCGCCAGTCGCTGCCACCTAGCTCGCCCCTACGCGTCAGCCAAACTCCCGCGCGTTCTCCTCCTCTCTGCTCTCTCTCGCGCCGACGCCACCTCGCCCTTGACCGCCGACCTCCCCCGCTGCTCACTGTCGAACCGACTCCACCCCGTATATAAGCGTCGCACATCGTCGCAGCTAACCCATTTGTCCCCTTCGAGCCTTATTCCGCCGCAATCCTACTTCGTCTCCCCCAGCTCTGGCGAAAACCAAAGAAAGGGGAAAACCCCGAAACACGCCCTACCAACCATTTCGTCCCGAACCATCTCAGCCGAAGCCTCCTCGCATCGCCAGGAACCTTTCCTTGTCTTCGGTTCAAGCTTTTCTTCTCCGGCGAGTCTCCGCGCCACGCATCTTCGCTCGCCGCCACACCTGCTCGGTGAGAACCTCACCCGATGCCTCTCTTCCTCATCTAACACCAAAATTGGGATCCTAGTACCTTGTAGATGCTTCCATAAGTGAAAATGAGCAACGGGAGCATTTGCTCTTGCCTCGCCGACGGCTAGCCGTGGTCGCCGCCGCACCCCGCCGGTGGCACCCCCCTTCCCGGCCACCTCCGGCCACCGCGCTACCACCTCCGTGTGCGTCTTGGCACGCTGATGCTCAGGGTGGAACCCATTCCGCGCCTTCGGCCCTCCATCGCCGGCGGTGAGCTCGGCCTTCGCCGTCCCTGCTCTGGGTCGCTGCCGAGTAGGCCCGAGCTGTCAGCCGCGTGCGCCAAGCGCTATGCCGCGTCGCTGACTTGCGGGCCCGATCGATCGGTCGCATCGCTGCCGAGCCGTGTCGCCGCGGACCCGGACCCATTGCGCCGCGCCACGCCGCGACTGCTGCGCGAACCAGCAGCGCCGATCGCGCGTCTCGCCGATAGCCTGGACCCGCTTGTAAGCCGCACGCGTGTAGTCCTGCTGCCACCTGGGGCTCGGCTATCAGCGTCTCGGCCCGGTGCCAACCCGAAAAGGGAAAGCACATTTTCCCTGCGAAAGCGCACTTCCGTTTTCGGCATATTTCTGATTTTTAGTATTTTCCAAAATCTAGAATATTCAATAGTTTATATCTTGCGCATTTTAAATTCAAATTTGATGAAATAAATTTCTAAATTCATGATAAATCATGTAGATTCAGAATATGCAGAAATATTTCAAAATTTAACTTTATTTGAATTTTGAATTCAAATTTAAAGAAAGAGATAGAAATATGGCATACATAGAATTTTTGAAAATAACCACTAAATTTAGTAAAATAAATTTTGTTAAACTCCTTGTAACCTCAGGAACCTGAATATGAAAAAATACTTACTATTTGTTATAAGAAAATTTTAAGTTGTTAAATATGTGATAAAATAGTACAATAATGATCTAAGTAAATTAAATCTTTTAAATTGCAAATAAGAACAAAAAATCCCTGCAACCATTTCTGAATTGTGAAATTATTTTATTTGAATATTTTCATCTGATTTCTTTTTGGTCCTATTAAAATTTGGTATTTGCTATATGATTACCATACGACATGTAGAACCCGACGAATCTGATATAATCGACGATCAAGAGTTCGACGTCGAGGAGAATCAACAAGGCAAGCACCCCCTTTGACCATATTGATCCCAATTTTATAAATATTTTCATTAAATATTTTACTACATACATTACTTTTATTAAAGTCTGCTATTTTATTGGTATTCGTAGTTGTACCTGTAGTTTTATAGAACTTCCTTGATAAGTATGGAATTGTGAACCTTGATAACCTTAGAATAACATAGACATTATTTGATGTCAATTTGGGTCATTTACACTTAGTGTCATGCTTAGCCATACTTAAAGCAATATAAAATTATGACATGATTAAAAATGTTGGATATGACATTTAAAGGGGTATGACCTTTCTTTGTGACTGGTATTTTGATCAAAAATGAAAATCAAACTATGGTTTAGATGCGGGCAATTATTGGCAATAACCGGGAGTGCATATTTTTGCACGTAGTGTAGGGGGGAATATTGCCCGTGTCGAGTTAAGGACCGAATTATGGGTTGTTTTCAGGCCAAGAATTATCATACAACCACAAGTGCTGGTATGGAACAGCTCTAACTTATTAAGTTATTTAAAACTGGCTTTGCACTTGGAAGGCCGGAGTAGTACGAGCTGTTTCTTAATGAATTGCTCGACGGGACGTCCACACCGAGGTGATCATGGAATAAACGTCTACCAATATAACGGTATACGCCATACTGTGGGGAGTTCCATCATTTCTATGCTCTGAGTCCTTCTGCCACAAAATGGGTTTATCGTCACCGTGCTGGTGCAAAGTCAGGTTTAAATAATGTAACAATTATAACATGACTCTCTGCGGCACACCAAATGAAGTGTGCAAATATCGATTGCTCAAAGAATCAGTCATGTCTTGTGGGGAAAGTTGTATACCTCTGTAGAGTGTAAAACTAATCGATTAGCCGCACCCGCGGTAATGGGCACTTGGTAAAGTCATCACATAGTTAGCAGTTTTTATTTTCATAAAATCTGGTTTCTACCGTGTGTCGGTAATTTCTACTGTGTGTCAGTGGAAATGGTTCTTGAATACGATCATTATACCCAGGTTCGAAATTTCATTTACTCGCACTTACATACTGTCATTTTATTTAATCTGCTTCTAAGCAAATTTTATTACAATTTACTATTATGTATTTACCATTCAAACTGACTTTGTGCAAATTAACCATAATAGCCTTGCCATTGAAATGACCTGCATGTATTATAGGATTTGTAAAAGTCTTGCGAGTATGTAAGTACTCAACTTGCCTATATTGATGTTTTAAGGTGAAGAATCAGATTACCCCGACGACTCATACGTTGACATAGGATTCAGGGAATTTAACAATGAATTTTTCCAAGGCTTTACCTTGTCAGTTGCCTGTGGGACAATGGGTTAAAAAGGCATACTACAAGAAGTTGTCTCCACTGCAGTTTTACTTTTGATATTGTAAAAATATTATGTGACTTTGCTTCTGCTATGTAATAAAGCTTATGTATGACTGTGCTATCAATTTGTATTTGTGCGTACTAACTACTGATCATGGAACTAGTACTATATACACATGATACCTATTATTGATATTTATTATCAAAAATGGGTTCTTACAAATACCCTGCGTAGCTCGGGCTGGATGCAACAAAAAGCAAAAATACAAGCTATACGTTTCTATTCGTAAAGAAGGCTATTCTTTCCTAGGCATCAAGCCGTTTCTTTTCAAACCCAAGAAACTTTTGAAGTGCAACGCTACAAAAAGCTGAGACACAACGCTTACTAGTACAGTTTTAATGAGCAGTAACGGAGACACATTTCCCAGCAACCACCGCGATGTTCTGGAGGGTACCTTACGTAAGCATACACGTCTCCAAGGCTTTCCCTGAAAAAAAAACACCCTTTTGTCACGTATAGTTATTGTTTTGCACATTGACACGGTCTTTGAAACAAATCTTTAACTAATAATTTCCATTATAATATATTCATAAAACCCAATAGAATTATAATATTATTAAAGTACATTTGACAAATCTACACATATGATTTCATATATCTAACTTAAATATTTAAAAAGATATTGACAGTTAAAGTTTTGAAAGTTTGATTCACCTATGTCCAAAACAACAACTATTTATGACTAGAGGGAGTAATTAAGAGCCAAATGTTGTTGTTACATGGTACAATGAAAATTATAGAACCAAATGCAAGTTTAGAACATGTACTGATACAAGATGCTTATAACGAGTGCTTAAAGAGGGAATATAGCAACATCATCAATCAATCGTATAAAAGTTATTTCTGCCCATGCAAACATCTCTTTTGTGAGTGCTTAGATGTTATCTATTAATCACATATAGTTATACACATAAGCACCGGCTAAGTATCAACGATTAATTAAGAATCAATGCTGCAAACACTACGCCAAAACCTGCAATAGGTGACGGTCTATTTGTGGCGGTTTTTTTCGAACCGCCACAAAGATAATTATCAGTGGCGGTTCTATTTCAAAAATAGCGGGAAAAATATCAGTGGCGGCACTGATAATTAATTATCAGTGGCGGTTCAAGGATAGAACCGCCACTGATAACAAATACATTATCAGTGGCGGTTGGAGGCTAGAACCGTCACTGATAACTAGGTTATTAGTGGCGGTGCTATCCTCCAACCGCCACTGATTCTATTGGATTATCCTTGGCGGTTATATCCTCGAACCGCCACTGATAATTCATTATCAGTGGCGGTTCGAGGATAGAACCGCCACAGATATAATATTATCGATGGCGGTTCTAGTTAAAACCGCCACTAATAATATCGCTTATAAATAGGTGGTCGATGCAAGACTGGTCTTCTTCTTCCGAGAGCAAACCAAAACTTCTAAATTTGATTTCGTTTTCTCAATTCTTGTGCTTGTACTTCCTCTAGTTGTTCCTTGGTGAGTTATTTTTTCTCCTCTCTTGATTTGTGTTAATCTTGTTGCAATTTAATTTTTAAACCAAGTTTAATTAGGATTTATATGTAGATGAGATGAAAAGTTTAGATTTTGTTTATTTTTATTTAGCTACCATTTTGTAGTTGATGAATTTATTTCCTAGCTAGGTTCATTAGATGATGTTGTGTTCCTTTTATAGATGATGAATTATGATTAAGCATATATTTAATATTAATTGCATTTTAAGTTAATTTGATACATGATGAATTTATTATCTAGCTCCTTTAGATGATAAGTAATTAGATTGGTTTTTTAATTACTATTAATTGGGTTCTATTAGTGTACGGACACATACATCTTGCATATATATGAATTTATTATCTAGCTCTTTTAGATGATAAGTAATTAGATTAGTTTTTAATTACTATTAATTTAGTTCCATTAGTGTACGGACATATACATCTTGCATATAATAAATTTATTTAATTAAGATTATTGGGTATTAATATAAATGAAATTTTAGTTAATTTGGTAGGTGGGTGCTCATCATTTTAGATGATGAATTTATTATCTAGCTTCTTTACAGGAAAAGTATTGATTAGTTTTTAATTACTATTAATTTGATTCCATTAGTGCGGACATATATTAAATTTATTTAATTAAGATTATTGGATATTAATATACATGAAATTTTAGCTAATTTGGTAGGTGGATGCTCATCATTTTTAGATGATGAATTTATTATCTAGCTCATTTAGATGATAAGTAATTAGATTAGTTTTTAATCAATTTTTATATGTTAATTAATTTTAGATGGACCGGAGATGGATGTACAATGCGAATCGTTACAGCCGAGATTACATCGATGGGGTATCTGCTTTTCTAAGAGCCGCTGAGGAGAACAAGTTGCACAAGAAGACGGAGTACATACATTGTCCATGCATTGATTGCAAGAATGAGAAAATGTTTTCAGACAAAGAGCACATCCACTTGCACTTTATTCGAAGAGGTTTTGTACTTGGCTATACACGTTGGACAAGTCACGGTGAAGAGGAAAACATAAATGAAGGTGATAACGTATTGGATGATGGAGAAGGCATTATGGCAGCTGACATCAGTTATGGATCTGATGAGGATAGGTTGGACATTGATGACGATAATAATCTTGCTCAGATGTTGCGCGATGCAGAAGGGAACTACACTAGTCAGAGAGAGTTTAATCAATTCAAGGGTTTGTTGGATGACTCGGACACACCTTTGTTCCCGGGTTGCAAGGAGGAATACACAAAGTTGCACACCGTGCTTTCACTTCTAAAATTGAAGGCAAGCAATGGTTGGTCCGATAAAAGTTTCACGGTGCTATTACAACTCTTAGCGGACATACTTCCAGATGGAAACGTATTGCCGATAACCACTTATTTAGCTAAGAAGGTTGTATGTCCATTGGGATTGGAAGTAGAAAGAATACATGCATGTCCAAGCGATTGTATACTCTATCGCAAAGAGTATCTGAGACATGCATGTATGTCCGTGTGCAAATCATCACGATACAAGCGTAAAGGCCATGACAATGAGGGCACCGTGGTGAAGAAAGGGCTCCGCTAAAGTGGTGTGGTATTTACCGGTAATACCTAGGTTGAAGCGTTTATTTGGAAACAAAAAGCATGCCCAACTGATGCGATGGCACTCAGAAGAGCGTAAAAAGGATGGAAAGCTGAGACACCCTGCTGATTACGCCAAGGGAGAACCATCGATAGGCTCTTTAGGATGGACTTGAGGAATGAACCGAGGAATGTAAGGTTTGGGTTGAGTACGGATGGAATGAATCCTTTCGGTAACATGAGTAGTATTCATAGCACTTGCCCGTAACTCTCTGTATCTACAACCTTCCTCCTTGGTTGTGTATGAAACGAAAGTACATTATGATGTCGCTGCTTATCCAAGGGCCGAGACAACCTGGCAATGATATTGATGTATACCTACAACCATTGGTGGAAGATCTTGTGATCTTGTGGAGCGAAGGTGTACAGGTATGGGATGAGTACAAGCGAGTACTTCATCCTACGGGCATTGTTGTTTTGCACCATCAATGATTTCCCTGCCCTTGGTAACCTATCCGGTCATACTATAAAAGGGGCCAAAGCATGCCCCCAGTGCATGGATGAAACCGCTAGTGTGTGGCTCAATAACTCGAGGAAAACCGTGTACATGCATCACCGTAGGTTCCTTCGCAGGAATCACCTCTACCGCAATATGAAAAAACAATTGACGGGACAAAAGAGGATGGTATAGCCCCAAGGCCTCGTCGTGGGAAGAGGTATATGATATGGTTAAGGATATTAATGTCGTACTTGGAAAGGAGATAGTAATAATACATCGAGGTCTCGTCTTGAGAAGATCACATGGAAGAAGAGATCGATATTTTGGAACTTGCCCTATTGGAAGGACTTAGAAGTTCGACCTTTGCATAGACGTCATGCACGTAGAGAAAATGTATGTGATAGCTTGATTGGTCTTTTCTTTGAACATTCCTAGCAAAACTAAGGACGGACTAAAGGCACGAAGGGACTGGAAGATATGAAAATCGAGTGAGCTACATCCTCGGGACACCGAAAGGGCGACTTTACCTTCCCCACTTGCTACACTCTTTCAAGAAAGAGAGAATGAACTTTGCAAATGCTTGCATGGTGTGAAAGTTCCGTCCGGTTACTCATAAGCATCAAGAAACTGGTCTCGATGAAAGATTTGAAGTTAAGCGGCATGAAGTCTCATGATTGTCATGTGATGATGACACAAATGCTTCCTATTGCAATTAGAGGTATTTTGCACGAAAAGGTCCGAGAGGCAATCATGAGGTTGTGTTTCTTCTTCAACACGATTTCACGAAGGTCATCGATCCCATCGGACTTTCGAGCTGCAGAATGATGTGGTCAAGACACTATGCCGCCTAGAGATGTATTTCCCTCCATCATTTTTCGATATAATGGTTCATCTCATTGTTCACCTTGTGAATGAGATAAATGTATGTGGCCCGTATTCTGCATCGGATGTACCCGTTCGAAAGGTACATGGGTATCTGAAGAAGTATGTACGCAATCGATCTCGTGGGAGGGGTGCATTGTGGAAGGTTATGCAACCGAGGAGGTTATCGAGTTTTGCGTGGATTACATGGAGGGATGGAATCGGTAGGAGTGCTGTATCCCGACATGAGGGTAGGTTGGTGGGAAAGGGACGATTGGAAGGAAATCAACAAATTCTTACGATCATGGATTATTCGAAAAAGCTCATTTCACGCTTTTGCAATGATCGGTTGAGGTGTCCTCGTATATGGACATGCACAAGGATAAGCTACGAGAGGAAAATCGTGGACGATCGAGGTTTGGGTAACAAAAGAGCATAACCGTTTGTTCAATCATTGGTTCAAAGAGCATATGGTGGAAAGAAACGAGTGTCATGTTGAGGTGGTGGCAAAGGGCCATCGGATACAATCTTGACATGGCAAGGATCGACATAAATGGATATACCTTTTACACGAGATCTCGGGATAGCAAAAGCACTTACCAAAATAGTGGTGTTCGCATAGATGCCTATGACAACACAGCGATGAGAAGAGTAGCTTCTACGGGTTCATATAAGAGATTTGGGAGCTCGACTCTGTATTTTTAAGATCCCAATGTTTGGTGTCGTTGGGTACAACTCCCAAAGGGTGTCAAGGTGGACAAGCACGGCTTCACTACTTTGGACATCGAACATGTCGGATCTGAGATGAACCATTCGTACTTGCGAAGCAAGTAGCACAAGTCTTCTATGTAATCGACCGGCAGATAAGAAGCGCCATGTAGTTCTTCAGGGAAAAGAAGGATCGTCGGAGTTGAGAATGTCATGGATGAGGAAGAGTACAACCAGTTTGATGAGTTGCCTCCTTTCGTAGATGGCAACATCGAGCTCGAGGAAGAAACCACTCGAAGCTACCTATCATCGCGACGATCATGAAGAAGGGCAAATTGTGAAAGAAAATAATTAGCTATATACGAGTAATGGCAAAATATCGAGGCGGAGCTAGCTCCTGGGCAAATTATGACCAGGCCGCACAAGTCTTCCTCTATGTAATCAACCCTAATGATAACCACTGTTGAAGATAATCTTGTGCATGGTAGTTTAAGGTCTGTTTTCGGTTTTGTTTCCTAGCTATGTGTGCTAGTTTTTTTGGTCTTTGAGTCGATTTGGACTTTGCTAGTTTTGGTGATTGTTTGATTATCGAAGAGTACTTGTTTGTTTTGCTTGGGATGAGAAAATAGTGTTCTATCCGATTGAAAGTTTGGAGAGTTTGTTGAGTCCGTCAGTGAAAGGAGTCGGATTCTTTCTCAGAATCGCTTATGTATTTGCTTTACAAGTAATACACAAAATCGAAAACGCCGCAATTGCGCAAAGACAAAAACTAGGTCTTACGAACTCAGTACGCTATTTGACAATAGCTATATAAGATTGAAACAAATTTCAAGGTATAGAGGCACATCGGTGGCGGTTCTTAAAAGAACCGCCATCGATAACTGATATCTGTGGCGGTTCGTATACGAACCGCCATAGATAATACATTTATCGATGGCGGTTACGTATACGAACCGCCACGGATAAATGTTATCGATGGCGGTTCTTTCTAAGAACCGCCATCGATAATCTCCATCTATAAATAATAGATCCACCGCTTGTACCCTTTACCCTTAAAACTCCGCCCTTCTCTCTTCTACCCTAAAACCCTTGAGCTTCCGTGCTCGACACCGTCCCGCCGCCCGCGCCCGACGCCGTCCCGACCCGACGCCTCCTCGCCGTCCCCAACGACGCCGACCCACCGACGCCACCACGGTCGCCGCCCTCGCTTCGCGCCCGCGCCGCCCGACTCGACGCCCTCGACGCCGTCCCCAACGACGCCGACCCGCCGACACCGCCCCAGTGCCACATTTTCTGCGTGCTCTACTCGTCATGTTCTTGTGATTAGCATGCATGGTTGCGTGCATTTTGGATGATTCTGCTGCTACATGCATCTCTTGATCGGCACACGTATCGCCGCTTTCTTGCGTTGCTCACGTCCAAAACACTTCCATCAGACACTATCATGTCTTTGTTGTGCCTTCGGAACACTTAGTCATCAACTAATTAGGAATAAACATGTCAAACAAGCAAAAAGCCAGCCTTTTCTCGACGGTCGGAATATAATAAGTGCGGGCATGGAATTATTTTTGAGCGATTTAGCACAAGATGAATACACCCATAGCACAAAACATCATTTTAGGAGTTATTGTCTATTGCAAACACTTTTACGTGTCATGATTAAGACCATGGGATCCTAAAGAGACAAGTTTATATATATATATATGGTTCTTCTTTGTGCAAGCTCTTAGAGGAAGGGTATCACGGTTTCTTGCATGATTTGTGCACTGTTGGGGATATTGAAATCCTTTTGGCCGGTTAATAAACAGTGCTTCACTGTTGGGGATATTGAAATCCTTTCGGTCGGTTAATTATTGCCAAGAGACAACCACCACCATTATGCATGAGTATGTGCCAATTGTTTCTTTAAGCAAGCAACAGGAACAAGAATTAATTAACTTGCCTAATTTTCTTAGAATATTGATCTAGACAATCGGAGCCCGCTCAACTTGAAAAATCTTGAAGCCTAACCCGTCACACCAGAATGGAACTTTTCTTGGCCCCGTTCTGATCATCACTTTATTGAAATTGTGATCTAAGTTGTGGTCATGTAATAGTCTAACTGTGTTTCATAGTTTTAGAGTACCCACAGTTTCACGGCAAGGGTTAGTACATTACAGTTGTATATTCTACTTTTCATTTGATGTATGTGTAACTTTTGTAAGATTCATCAAGCATTACTGTGGTTGCACTTGTGCTCATATGTGCAATGATTAAAAGTGATATATGGCAAGTCTGAAATCTGAGTATTGGATCACTCTATTATCATACTGTGATGTCTCTTTTGACTACTACCTAATTTTACTTCACACCCTGATGTTTAATCATGTGTTGTTTCTAGATTGCTGAACATGCCGCTGTCTAATCATTTCCTAAGACTTTTATAACTATCTTTGTGAAACTCTATTCTGTTTGTGGTTGGGTATACACTTAATGAATGGTTAAAATCATTTATACTTATTAGACGAACCTGTTACTTCATTCTTCGCTTCTACCATATTTTAGGCCTAGCTAAGAATGCTACGGATCATCTTCCACTTGTTGCATCTGCATGCTTTGTTCTGTAGTCATCCACTTGCCCTACTTGTTGCATCTGCATGCTTTGTTCTGTAGTCATTCACTTGTTGTGACAGTAATCATGCTTGGTTGTCTATTTTTCAGAACATCAGAACCAAAATTTAATGGCTATATATGTAGTTCCATAGGTTGAACCGTGTAAATTGTTATGTATGTAAACCATCAATTCATTTATGATGTATGAAACAATGGCAAACCATGTCACCAAAGTGGTGCAGAAAGGAACTCTCAAAAAAGAACCTTGTCACTACGGAGGTATGGAATTTTCGTATTTATCTCATGCCTCTGTCTTTCTTGTGTCTGATATATTGGATTCTTGATCACTTTAATCGCTACCATGTACTATCTCCTAGATGCTTCATTTTTGTATTTCTAGAAATTTGTGTCTCTTCCTGCAAACTTCACCGCTCTGTGTTATCCATATCATTTATGAGCTTTGCACTATGCGGCTAGAGGTAAGCACTCTCTTTTCCTTCTTTCTTTCTGGATGGTTTGTATCGACAATTAGCAATACATGTTATTTGGATTATATTGGTTAGTCTATAACAAAAATAGGTACTAATATGTATACTCAAATTTCAATAATTCAATGTATTCTTCTTGCTGTGTACATAATAAAGAGGCATGGCTAGCGCTGCTGAGGCTAGCCAAAATGCCGCTTTTTATTTTCGTGTGTGGGATTATCGTGGCGGTTTTAGCCCAAAACCGCTCTTGAAGTAATATCTGTGACGGTTCTATCAAAAACCGTCATCGATACTAGATCTATCGATGACGGTTTTATATACAACCGCCATCGATAGTTGTATCGATGCGATTCTAGCCAAAACCGCCACTAATAGTCGTATTATCGCTGGCGGTTTTTGGTCTAGAACCGCTCCTGATATTTGAGTATCAGTGGCGGTTCTATTCAACAACCGCCACTGATAATTGTATTATTAGTGACGGTTTTTGGCTCGAACCGTCACTAATACCGAATATCGATGTTTTTCTAGCCAAAAACCGCCACGATAGTGTTATACGTGGCGGTTCTAGAACCGCCACTGATAATCCTCGATTATCAGTGGCACTAAATCTGTGACGGTTCAAAAATCGTCACTGATGGCAGTTATGAACCGCCACTGATGGCTTTTTTCAAGGTAGTGAAAATAAATATCTTATCTATCCTATGTGATAAAAAAAACCAGTTTTTCGTTGCTAAGCACCCCTCTTAAATATCGGCGTTATATACCTGTCCTAAGGAGATTTCAGAGAACGTGTAAACTGAAAAGCTAGGTAGGAACCGACATCCACACACACAGCGCTTGACATACGCAGCTTGAAAGAAACCCACCACTTCGCCGCCGCGTTGAAAGGAAGGAACGGCAAAAAAGGAGGAAAAGGAATTAAGGATGAGGCCGCCGAAACGCAAGGGCTTCATTCGTTATCGCCGTATTATTACGACGAGACTGTAGAATGTTGACAGGGTGAGTCAGTGAGGGTTTGGAGTATCGCGACTATTGATCATATCGAGGTGGTACAGTATATAATACTGGTCGGTAAACCGGTTAATATTTGTAAAAATTCGAAATTTTGAAAAAAAATTATGCGACGTAATTATCGCGATAGTCGCTAAACATCGCTAGATTTTCGATGAATATCGAGCGAAAATAACTCAAAAAATCGACTGCCAGAGAAGTTCACTTGATCGGTTGATTATTAAGGCATATCGAGCGATTATAAGTAAAAATAAAATCGAACCCTTCGATTTTTTACGATTTTCAACTCGAATTTTGATTTTCGAGCGGTCTTTTCGAAATCGATATCGTGAACCTGCGGTCAGTACCCATGGGGGCATTGCAAATTTGCAATCCACACACACATCCAATCGGAAAGTGAGGAGAGAGAGAATTTGTACAGCGAGAAAGTGAGGGGGAGGCCAGAGAGCTCTCTCTACAGCTAGCTCATGATCTCCGGCCTCTCAGCTCCCCCACAAAAAAAAAGGGGTGCAGGGCTCTACAGAGGCAGAGAGATGGAAACCCAAGCCCTGAGGGCATGGGGGAAAAAGAATCCCAAGCGCACGAGCTCACACAGCCTTTCCAGTCCAGTCTAAAAAACAAACAAAATCAGATCAAACTTACCCTACAATATATATCATCTACTCCTACCTACATGATGTACATTTTTTATGTGTGTGTATAGTTTTATTTTTATAGTGCTAATATTATACTTGTATAGAAACAAAAGCATGCTTCCTTTGACTCCACTTGCCTCCTAAGTGTCATTTTCTCATACATGGTGATGCCTGCCTTGTCTTGCCTTCCCCTCCCGTCCTAAACATCAAGATAACTTCACTCACTTTCTCCTTCCTCCTCCCTCTCTCTCCACCTTTTTATGCTAGCAGCTAGCAATAAGGCAGGACAGCACAAGAAACCAATTCATCCCTGGTGTCTCTCATGCTATTAGGACCTTGAGAGAGGAGAGGAGAGGAGAGGAGAGAGAGAGTGGTAGTAGAAGTAGTAGTAACTCCAGTACTAGAGAGACAGAGATACAAAAGGAGAGGAGACACTAACCAGCCAAGCCAAAGCACAAGGACAAACAAGAGGAGAAGAGCCGCCTCCTCCTCTTCCAAGAACAGCAAGAACCTTCTCCTCCTCCCTTTGCTGCATATATTTATACATCCATCGCATGAGCTCTCCTAGATCGCCTTGCCGCCGCTGCTGCTAGAGAGAGAAGGGCGGGTGTGGCGGTATCTCCGGCCGCGCGCGCGGCCGTACGTGCGTGTGATCGAGGTAGCTAGGAGGATACGCGCTCCGGCGTGTATTGGGAGATGGAGGCGAGCTCGGCGGCGTCGCCCGACCTGTCGCTGCACATCAGCCTGCCGAGCCGCGGGCCGCCGTCGGGACCGGGGGGCGGCGTCGGTGGGAGCGGTGCGGTGGGAGGAGGAGGAGGGGGAGCCGCAGGGGGAGGAGGAGACCCGTGGCGGAGGCTGAACGGGTCCACGGCGTCGACGGAGCTGTCGCTGTCACCGCCGCCACCGCCGGCGGAGCAGGAGGGCGCCGCGCTGCCTTGGCGGAAACGGCTGTCGGTGGCGGCCACGTCCTCGGCTGCCACCACGTCCGCTGGCACGGTGCTGATGACCATGCCGATGCTACAGCCGCTGGACGCCGGGGGCGGTGGCGGTGGCGCTGGTGGAGCGTCGGTGCCGCCGCCAATCCGGGGGATACCTATCTACAACGGCCCGGGGGGCTTCCCGTTCCTGCCGCCGGGGGCCGGGGTAGACGGCCACCACCACCCGAAGGTTGGGTTCTACAGCTCCTACCACCCGGCCACGTGGCCCTCCTCCCTGGGCTCCACGTCGCTGTCGCCGCTAGCGCCGGGGGCGGCCCCACCCGCCGCGTCCCTCGACCCCACGGCGGCGTTCCTCTCCCCCGCCGCGCACCACCGGATGCTGTCGGCCTCGGGCAGGCTCAACGGCATGCTCGCCGACACCCTCCGCGGCTACAGTGGCTACGGCGTCCCAGGCGGCGGCGTCGGCCTGGGCATCGGCGCGCACCACCACCACCTCCACGGCGCGCAGCCCTTCGGCCTGTCCTCCCGCTTCATGCCCAAGCTCCCCGCCAAGCGCAGCATGCGAGCGCCTCGCATGCGGTGGACGAGCACCCTCCACTCCCGCTTCGTCCACGCCGTCGAGCTCCTCGGCGGCCACGAGAGTACGTAATCGCCTCACCTCCTCTCACCAAGCCGCCGCTACCATCGCCGCAATCTTTTCTGATCAAAATCTCTAATTTCTCCCGCAGGGGCGACGCCCAAGTCGGTGCTGGAGCTCATGGACGTGAAGGATCTGACGCTAGCGCATGTCAAGAGCCATCTCCAGGTACGTAGGCGCCAACAAATTCCAAGCCCGATCCTTCTGTTCTTGCAATCCCACCTTCTTCTTCCTCTTGCTCTTCTCGTTCTTGTTTGGGTCAGACAGGGAAGCCAATGCAGTAACTCCTGAGTTAGTGAAGAAACTGCCATTCTTGGAGTTATAGAGAGAGAGGGGAGATGTTTGGGGATGTGTGTGAGAGAGCAAAAGTTGCCATCATTACACAATAATGCAATGTATGTGCATCTGTGTGCCTACTTAACGTATGTGTGTGTGCACGGCCCAAAGCACTGACCTCCACAAAGAAAGAACCAGGACCAAGCCACAGGAGGGAGAGTGAGGAGAGAGAAGAATGAGAGAGGAGAGAGAAAGCTAGCAAAGGTCCAAGGCAAGGGCATGGCATCATAGTATTTCCCGGTGTTTTCTTGCGCGTCGGTCCATCTGTTGATCCATTTGCTTGTCTTTACCCCTCCTCCCCTATCTCCTAACTGATCGCTGCAACCTTTGTTTTTCTTTTCCTTTTCTTTTCTTTTTGGTTTGCTTTCTCACCTCGCTGCCCCTCTCGATCAGATGTATAGAACCGTGAAGAGCACTGACAAGCCTGCAGCCTCCTCAGGTAATTCGCATGGCCAACCTCCATTTGGCAACTCCATAGCATTGCCTTCATGCCTCTGCATGTGTACTTGTTAATTAATCTTGGTGGCTGACTGGCATTGTGTGTTCCAGGCCCAACCGACGGCGGCTCCGGCGACGAGGACTTCCCGGGCGTCGGCCAGGCCGCGTCGGGCGGCGAAAACAACATGTACCTTAACCAACCCTTCGCCGAGCACCGGTCCACCTCCGAGGGCGCGGCGAGCTCGGTGGGCGGCGGCGGCGACATGGACCAGTCCTCGGCCGGCAACACCAGCTCCAGGTGGAGCAACTCGTCAAGGTACGCTTACTCATTCACATGGCAAAAACTTGTTAATGTTGTGCACATATCATCATATATAGCTTCCCTTTTGTTTCCCATGGTACTACCACACAGCTAGCTACACCTTTTTGCTTTGCTTCACATCCATGTAGATAATAACATGTCATGAGATAATATCATAATAGCGTGACTTTGCTGTGCTTAAATTGTCAGCTTAAGCCCAAAGACACCAACCAAACTTTGGTATGCATTGGCACCTAAAGTTGTAATTTAACCAGGCTAACATTTGTAAAGTGTAGATAATGTGTTGATGGCTAAAGCTTAAAAGAATGTTTTGGGGACACACACCCCCCTACACACCTGGAGAGGGAGGTACACACAAGGCTGCCTATCTTTAGGTGGCCAATGTTATGTCACAGAAAAGACCAAAAAGTCACGCCCCCATGACCTCTCTTGACTTGAGCAGCCAGAGCCAGGAGGAAGGATTCTGCTCTGTGTTTGGTTTTTGTGGAACTAAGATATGAAAAATACAATATGTGTTTTTGTTTGTGTAGGTTCTTGGGCTTTGTCTCTCTCTCTCTCTAGCTCATTTTTCTGAGTCTTCCCCAGTCCTAGGGGGCTGGCTGGTTGGCTGGCACCATTATCTTTTCTTATCAATGCATGGCTCTGATTCCAGGGGGATGGGGCTTTGACCTGACATGGCCTATTGCCTCGGAATATGTAACCAAGGACTTGCTGCATTCTTGATCTCTTCAATGCCTTTTTCATTTCTTGGGCAATTATTAGCACGGCACACGCTGTTTTCTCTCTCTAGGTTTGATTAGGTCCTAATGCATGGGGAGAAGCTACTATCAGCATAGCCATTAGCATTCCTTTCATTAATGTAGATTTGTTTGCATGTGTCTTGACATTTTTTTTACTCCAGCCATTGGCGTAAAAACTTGATCTTTGGGCAGGTTGGAAGCAAGTACAGTTCAACCTGTCCTTGGCTGCATTCTCTTTTTCCATCTTTCTTGTCACCCTTCTTTTGGTCATAGCTGCATTCTTGATTCCTTTGTTGCTTTCCATCCTCTGATATCTTCAATAACTCAATCTTCATTGCCCTCATTTTGTTTCCAAACATCTCTCTCTCTCTCTCGTTTAGACTTTCCTTTCTTCTAAGTCCTGCTCATGGTCAGAGCCCCGGCCCATGCCTTCCCCAAAAAAACCTACATACAACCTTGGGCAATTTCGATTTCATTTGTTCATGGAACTATGACCATTATTGGTCTTGTTTTTGAAATATTATTATTTTCTTAGCTTACTACCTTCCCTTCGTTAAGCCGTTTCAAGCAAAAAAATTTGGGGGAGAAGTGAGAGGTCAAGTGCACACTACGTTACATTTTTTTTTTGAAAGAATCCATTGTCTTAAGTACCAGTGATAAAAAAATGTGGCCATGGTACTAAATGGCAACCATCTTCCATCCAAAGAAAAATGGCAATGTTGCATCTTGATTTATCTGATTAATTATCTGCACATGTATTTTTCTTCCTGCATGTTTGAGGATTTCAGAAGACAGGTATAGTCAAATGGTCAGGAGGAATTATAAATCTCTTTCCTGTTCTTCACTTTTGTGTGGCTACGAGTCTCTGACTATTGTGCATACCCAATGTAAAGAAAAGAGGATACCCACAATACATTCTACAATTTTGTATTTCAGCAATTTTGATGATCAATATATTTCAGAAGATCAAGAAAACAAGCATGGAATTTTTTTTTCTTGAGCCAGCTTCTTTGACAAACTTTTGATGTATCTATTTAATCTCATTTCAGTTGCTTGATCAAATGTTTGCTTCATTTGTTATGCTAATTTTAATTGTGAAGTGAGGCAGGTAAAAATTTGTAGTGCATATATGGATATGTTTAGAATGAACTAGCAGTGACTGTCTAGCTAGGTCTACATTATGGCATGTGCCTCATCTAGAACAAATTTCTTAACATAGCGCTTGATCAATACAGATCCAGATATAAGCAGGTATATAAAGTAGTGTACATATGATTGATATTTTGGGCATGCAAAGTTTACTGGTCCCTCAATTTTAACAGTATACATTTGTTCCTAACAAGACAAAAGCACTTTGCAACGGTTTGGTAGTAAGTTGTTGTTATGTGCGTCTGTATGTTGATAGAGTAGTGATAAAGGAAGGACACTTTGCTTGATGTGTAAAATCACATAAAAAAACTGTCAAATTCATTATCTCCAACATGTGGGGCATGAACAAAATGCTCTTTCTCTAAGCAACAATTTTAGTCTAAAAAAGACAAAACAACAATGCATACACAAGCCTCTACATATGTACATAAAAACACTGGTGGTTAGATTTGTACAAGCTAGCTGCAACAATTTTAGTACTTAGGAAATGAAGGCAGATTAGGGTTGATCTCCGAACACTCACGTTGTGTTACTCATGTAGCATTAGATTCCTTTCTTGTGCCTTTCTTTACCTTATCCTTGCTACAGCAGCTCTCTGATGAGCTCCTGTGCCATTGCACTGCACGACTGTACCAAACCGGAACATCTTTTAAGAGCTTGTTGCCTAGAAAGAAGCTATGTAACGAACTGATCAAGAAGAGCAACTGTTGTTACTCACTTTAGCTAAAGCTAACTGGGCATTTTGCATGCATGTCATGTTCCTAGCTATAGTACACTTGCCATACATGTACCCAATTGTAGCACTAGAATTGCAAGAGATCGACCGACTTTACTGTTTGGTTAGTCTCAGCCTGCATATATATACCAGCTTAATTTGGAAAGGTAGTAACAACTTCGCAAAATGGGAAATTCTCCATCAGGGACCCATGGCTGTCGTCGAATTCTTGCAACATGGACGCTCATCGCTCGGTAGGACTGTCTTCTCCGATTGAGGTATGTATATATGTACCAACTTCTTCTCTACCCTGTATATGCACACTTACATCCATTGCTATATATGTATTTGATGTGTTAATTATTGTGTACACATGATGCATCCGTTTCAGAACGTGGAGCCTTGCAGATCGAGTAGCTCTCAGGTGTCGAACCACGAGCTGAGCAGCCCGAGCCTCGAGTTCACGCTAGGGAGACCGGATTGGCACGGCGCAGATCATGACTAGCCATCAAAGCCTACAAAACCTAGCAAGGCTAATTGTCCATTCGGATACAACCGGTACTGATCATCTTCTGTCCCCAATTCCTCCGACGCTGGCGAAGTTTGCAGAGAAGAACGATGAACGACATTTTCACCTGGTGGAACACCGTAGCATCGATTGATCGATCTGAAAAGATATATCGGATCTCTCTTACTTTGGGTTTCTTCTTTTGCCATGTTTTTAGTTTCCCTTTTCCTTCTTCTTCTTCGTTCTCTTTAATTTTGCTTCCTTCTTCTGCGGCGAGATTACAGTAGTGCAGGGAGCTAGGAGATGCATGAGAGAAATGCTTAAAGCCGCGTGCGCGTGTGTGTGTGTGGGAGTGTTTGCTGAGTTGGTGGTGGAACGTATCATTAGCACATGGAAAGATGGAAAGGAGAAAAGAAAGAAAAGGGAATGAGTTCTGATGAAGCAATCTAACTAAGATGGTGATTTGATGATCCTTTTGTGCGTGTGCTGCATGTTCTTTCTTTAATCCCTGGAGGTTCTAGCTTTCTTTCTCCCCCCACTTGATCATGTCAGTTACTGGCTGGTTCTTTTCCAGCACCCAAGTGTGAACCGCTTGACCAGAGTAATTTGAAGGCCACACACTGCACACATATATATGGATCGGATCAAACCAACAAAGACCAAAATGCCAAGCATTGAGCATATATATGCTTCTCGCTCCACCGATGCCATGGTGGCCCAAGCTAGAGAACCAGGGCATTGATCCAAGTGCATTGCCAATTTGCCATACGCCCGCCGCGCGGAACAGAAACAACATTAATTCACGTACGCAACTAACCATTCATCTGCTGAGATCTCTCCCCTTCAAGCCACTCCCTCCTCGCCGCCGCTGGTCCTGGCTATAGCTGCCTGCCGGTAGCTATCTCCAAGTGTGCATCATCTGCCAATAGCTAGCCACCCAGCATTGATGACGAACTTCTGGCCACAGGTGTGTGTGACACCATGACAGCAACCGGGATGAATATGCAGAAAGCATCAGCCACAATTCAGCGAGACCTATTTGATCAAGTGATGGAGTGAGTACGTTTGGTGCCAACTCGGATAGAGTTGCAACGGAATATATGTATATGTATATGTATATGTATATGTATATGTATATGTATATGTATATGTATATGTATATGTATATGTATATGTATATGTATATGTATATGTATATGTATATGTATATGTATATGGCGGTCCAGTGCATGGTTTATGGCTAATAAGCTTCCAATTAATTTGATGGTTGATCCTAATTAACGGACCTAGTAATGTTGTTCTATACTAGTACTCTATATGCCTCGCCTGGCGGTATGGCTAGTGGGACAACACAGGGAAAAAAAATTCCTCGTTCGCTCTACATGCAGAGAGTTAAAATCTTCACATGGAGATTTGCCGAGATGGGGCATCTAAATCAGAGAAGATTACACTTATATGTCGATATGTTTTGGAGTAATGTTCAAGTAGGCCAGGGCAATGTGCACCAGGTTTTGCATGTTAGTAGTATAGCATGCAACCGATAACGAAGTTCCATAAAAGTTGGGGTTCCTTCATACTTGAAGGATAGGGGAACTAGTTAATCTGGGAGAAAGTTGCCACCAGGCAGAAGTACTACTGAACTGTCTGGTTCCTGTGATGTGAGGCACTTTTGATTTGACAGCCATAGGACTGATCATCTCAATAGTTTAACGCAGTATACCTAGTAAACCTCAAGCCATTGCAGCCAGTACTACACAATGATGCCATCTTCACCCACACAGTTGGCTACCAGTTGCAAGAAAGAAAGCAATTCTTTTGAAGCAAGGGAAAGATCGAAAGGGAGAGGCCCCAACCCAACCAAGAAGAGAGGGGAAAAAAAGGGAAAGAAATGGAAAAGAAACAGCCCAATCATAAAGCAATGGATTGCAAAATCATTTTTCCATGCCCCCCACCCCCCATGTTTCTCTGTCCCCTCATTGAAGTCATTCTATTGTTCCCTCTTCCTTTGTCGGCCCTTTCGCTCAGTGCCTGACCAAAGAGAGGGAAGAGAGGAGGAGGAAAAGAATTAAAAGGGGCCAGGAATAAAAAAGGGGAAGCAAGCAAGCTGCAGCACAAAGGAAAAATAAAGAGAGGCCCTGTGCAGCATCTGTCTCCATTTAAATGCCTTGTCCTTCCCCTCTCTCCCTCTCTAAAACTCTCTGAAACTTTCTCTCTCTAGTTCTCTCTTCTCTCTCTCTCTGATAATACTGTAGTGGGGTCTGGGGGTGGGGGGACACGAGGCCTAGTTCCTGTTGCACTGTGGCTATGAGAGAGAGAGAGAGACTGGCACTTCGAACTGGTTATTTATTTTCATGAGGCCTTTCGGCCCGTGCAGATGGGAGGTTTGGTTGCAAGTTTGCAACCCGGCCTTGGACCACCGCGGACTGTGCCTTATTCATCGCCGTATGACCTGCATGGAGTGGACTTCCATCGGAGCAGTACTCAGCATCTTATTGTTGCCAAATGGTAGCCCGTTTAATTTGGTTGAAATCATACTGTAGATTTCCCATTTTACCATTGAGAAGTGTGTTTGCATGCTTGTTTCAAGGGCAATAATTTATATTCCACGGAATAATTTGGTATGCCTATGATATGCCGGTGATATTCTATTTGACATGTGGGCTCCGGGTTCAGATGTCAGATTTATAATGAGCGGCATATATAGTGTAGATCAGGTAGTTATTTAACCGTATATTGTAGATTTTCTCTCTTTTTTCCAAGGTGTAACGACCCCCATTTTTACAAACTTGCAAAAATAGAAATCTAATGTGCATTTCCGTACTAGTCCCATGATCAGTAGCTAGTACGCACATACACCAATTGGAATCACAACCATACAACAAATATTAATTAAGCGGAAGCTATTACATAAAGAAACTCTTACAAATCAGAGATAAAGCAGCATAAGAAGCAAAGTCTTGTAGTGTGCCCATCCAACACCCGCAGGCAACCGACAAGGCATAATCCCTAGAAAGATTCGACGAAGAAAAACCCGCAACCTGCGACGAAAGAAACCTTCGAAGCTCGGCAACTTAACCACCTAAAAACCACATATAAGCAAGGGTGAGTACATTCGTACTCCGCAAGACTTGAGCAAAGCCTATAATATATGCAGGCCATTTCAAAGGAGGCTACTACAGTTAATTTGCATAAAGCAGAATTGACATTGTAAAACAAGTTATTTGCAAACGGAATTTATAAAAGCATAATTGACTGATATGAAATAAGTAAGCATAAGTAATATATTCACAACCCATCGTGAATATCGAATAATCCAGAAATGGAATCCATCAATGTCGATCCTTTGACATGAAAACAAAAGCTGCTAAACAAGTTCCAAACCACAACCCATTTTAGAAAATTAAACATTTAACTAGTGCAAGTTCACCAAGTTTCCCATGACCGAGGGGACGGCTAATCGATTAGATTTTCACTCTGCAGAGGTGTACAATCTGTACCCACAAGTCATGACCTTTTCTTTTGCCGCAAGTTTCACGCACTTAAAGCGTGTGGCCGAATGTTCATGACGAAAACCTTTACATTATCTAATCTAACTTTGCACCAAAGACCGGACGATAAGACCCACGCTATAGCGGGAGAACTCGAGCATAGGAATGTTGGAACTCCCCATAGACGTGGCGCACACCGTTATATTGGTAAGTGTTGTTCCCAACACCTCGGTGTGGGCACCCGTCGAGCAAACCCGAAAGGAAAGCCTTTACTACTTCACCTACCAATGTGCAAAGTTAAACTAGATAACTTAATTGGTTTAAGGAAGCCCCATAACAACACTTGTGGTTTGCACGAAATATCTTGGATCATACAACACTGAGTTCGGTCCTTAAATTGACACGGGCGATACTCCACCCTACACTACATGCAAATCCCTCTGCACCTCCGGCTATTGCCAATAATCGCCCGCATCGAAACCATAGTTTTATTTTGGGTTTTTAATCAAAATACCCATAGCCAACAGCTACAATGACAACATTTTCCATTTCTCAAGGAACACATTTTGATCTGATCATCATCATCATTTGATCTAAAAGCATGGCTAAGCATGGATAAAAGTAATCGATATACCTGTATGCGACATTAAGTAATTGTCTAAGCTTAATCTATGGTTACCAAAGTTCACATTATCATACTTATCAAGGAAGTTTCATGAGACAACAGGCATAACTATCAGTACCACAAAATAGCAATTTACCGAAAGTAAACGTATGCATAAAACATTTTAATAAACAATGCAAATTAAATTCTGGGATCAAGATGGTTAAAGGGGGTGCTTGCCTTGCTTATATATCGTTTACGACGAAGACGCGATCACGGCTGACGGAGG
This sequence comes from Otatea glauca, assembly GCA_036346275.1. Lineage (NCBI taxonomy): Eukaryota > Viridiplantae > Streptophyta > Magnoliopsida > Poales > Poaceae > Otatea > Otatea glauca. The sequence continues at coordinate 15,741,640 of CM070727.1, read as the reverse complement.
CAACGACGGAGGAAGGGACATCGAACTCTACACGTCGATCAATCGGAAAATATAGCAAATAGTAAACTTCAATAAGGGCGAAAAGAAGATAGACAGAAAATCAAATAAAGATTCATTGCAGATAACATGTATGATTTAGGGTTTGGATTATTTAAGCAATTGCTTTATTCTTAAACTTAATGACTTAATGACAAACAAAACAGGGTTTCCTTTATAGATTATCTATCCTTGAATTACGAATCCAAGAGGCTAAAATTATGAATTTTAGTATTTATAGCTTCGAATTATAGATGCTAAAATTATTTGGATTAAAAGAATTAAAACACTAGTTAAGGGTTACGCTAAACATACTTAATTCCTTAAGTGATTTGCATAAGAAAGGTTTTAATTAAGTTATGATTGATAAGTTAGCTAAATAGATTTATTCATGGTTTTTAAGAAGGTTCTGGTGATACAAATATATTAACTATAAATTCCTTATTACAAGGTTCACTAATTCTTATTGCGACAAGGTTCATTAAACATAAAACTAGGGGTTATTTGACTACTAAAGTTTACATGTAAAACATGATGAAATGAGGTTATTTCTCCGAAACTTAATAGCATATACTTTGAATAACATATCTAGACTGATTTTATACATTTTAGCTTTTAGACAAGACATTATTTTCTTAGTTGAAAACGCTTATATGACATTAAAGGTTACGTAAACTATAATTTTTATGGGTATTCAACTAGCAAGATTTAATTGGAACACAGGTTGTAAATGAGATATTTTTCCAGAATATGGTAGACCATATCCTAAATATCATTTCTAAACCAATTTCCAGAATATTTGCATTTAGACGAGAGGTTCTACAGGTTGACGAAAAAGCCTGATAGTTAAATTTTTACTCGATAAGAGTTCAGTTTTTGATATAGGACTGCGACTACACTGCCTAGGATAATCTACTCATTTTTCAGGTATTAACAGGGTATGATACTAGAAGTAATTTAAAGCTAGTTTCGCGACAATTGGCTTTTATCTGAAATGTTTTTCCTATAAACGATCATTAGGGTCTATCGTTATTTTGTTTCATCCTTGCACAAACATAAGGTATTTTTGTCTTCACAGCAGGGGTACTATTTTTCAGGGCTATAGGATTTGGTTTTATCAAATTCAGAGTTTATTTACGAAAGTTACAACTATTCCAATTATGCAAGTATTTACATTTTGACTATTAATCATTTACTGTTTTATGTAGTAAACTTTAAATATTATTTTTCATCTAAGATCCTTGCAATGCCAGAGGTATAATAAAATGGGTTTGGTGATTATTTGAATTCATTTGATCTATATTACAACCATTTGACTTTCTATGCCATATTTACATTTAAGTTATCTCACATTTTTCAAGATAATTCAAATCAAGTTCATTTATTAATTATTTTAGCAAATTAAGGTATCCTACTGCCATGCTAATATTTAGAAGCTAAATTTTACTTATTCCATATTTCTTTTATTCAAATTATGTATATTGGAATTTCTAGTGTATTGAAAACAATCTTTAATAGAAAGTAATTAAAACATTAATAAAATTTAAATATTTTTACATATTTGAACTCCTGGAAGCATGATTATTTTACTAAAATTGGTTCCATTCGTTTTTAAGTTAGTTCACAGAAATTTTATATGAAGCATGTCTTTAGCCTTTTCTTTTAAATTTGACTTTCAAATTTAATCAGTGAACATTTTCAAAATTTTATTCCATTTTATGAAATAACTAGATTTTAGATGAATTTAGGATTTTGTTTCATTTCATTTGGAGTTACAATGCAAAAGTTATAAAGGTTTGAATCAATTCGGTTATACAAAATAACTGAAAATAAGAATTACGTTTTCAGAATTGGGGAAGCGTATTTCACCGAATGAACTGAAGTCCTACGCGTCTGGCTGACAGAGTGGGCCCACGGGGCAGCGAGAGAAGAGCAGAGGCGACGGTGGCGGCTCACGGCGGGCGAAGGAAGGCCGAGCTGCGAAGGGCTCCACGACGAGCACCAGTGGGTCTTCGCGCACACGGGGGTGGGGTCGCTCACCGGCGGGGACGGCCGGAGCGAGCTGCCACCGGCGGCATGCGGCGGATGGAGGAGAAGCTCGCCGGAGAAGAAATACAGTGAGTTTCCGGTTGAATCGGTAACGGCTTGAGCATTAGAGAGGTCAGGGGATTCCATTTTACCGATTGGCCGGGCCGAAGCTTGGCCGAGGAGCTCTACCACCGTGCGCCGGAGTTGGAGAAGAAAGGCGCCCGGTGAGGAAGCTCTACAGGCGAAAAGGAATGGAGTTCCGGCGTGATGAGTAATCTATGATGCCGAGTGAAGCTAGAGGAATAATCAATTTCAAGAATTGCTAACCAATTTGCCCGAATTGAAGTTTCTTCCCCTTTTCGGTTTTTCTGGCGAAATGGTGAAGAACACGGTTTTTGGCTTGATTGTTCGGTTCTGGGAGTGGATGAAGAGAAGGGGAACTTCAATGTGATGTAGCACTGGTATTTATAGCCAAGGAACGATGTTGCACCAGGGTTTGAACATGGGGAAGGGATGCGGCTCGGTTTGGCGCTTGCGCAATGAAGCAGCGCAGTGTCTCGCCGGCAGGGAAGCGACGTGAGAACGTGACCGGTATGGCGTGGGGAAAGGTCAGGACAGACGTGGCCTTGGTCGGGTAGAGATGGCACGGCGATGCGTTGAATCGGCGAGGAAAGGAGCGGGGCTCGGGAGTGTTCTTCGCCGGCAGAGAAGAAAAAGAGAGGAGAGGGAAAAGGTCGCTGGCAGGCGGTCCGACCACCGGTCGGTGAGAGAAGCGTTTTCCCGTTGCTTCCAGCGAACCGTTACGGAATAAAGTTGGCCCCACATGTCGGTGAGTGAAGGCGAGGTGAAAGGATAAACTCAGCCGGACAGCTCCATGTGATCATTCAAATCGCTATCAAATCAGTGTGTAATTTTGTAAAACTTTTTGACCGACCTCTACTGGTAGTCTTCTTACTTCAGTAAAAATTTGAGGTTAAAATATCTTGTAATGAATTATTTAAAATTCTGACACTTTGGACTTGTACAGGAATTGAATTTCAGTATTCTATTTATTTTGGGGTGTAAATCATATTAATTATTTTCCAGACTTTTTATAGGGATTAATTTTGTCTCAAGGATATCTCCATAAAAATTTCAAGTCAAAAACTCAAGATAATATTTTATAAAAATTCTGACATTAGGATTTCTAGTTTTTGATGGTCTCTGTTTTTGAATTATTAGAGGGCCTTTCCGACATGATCAAATCCTGATATTTTTACCAGGTGTAAAAACTGCACTGAGGGTGCTATGGTAATTTTTCCAGCTTCAGATATACTTCGAATATTTTTCATTAATTTTGACTTGTACTGTTTCTAGTCAAAAAGAGGTGTCATTCATTTTATTTACCCATTTTTCTGTGCATAAAATTTTACTTCTTGATTTTACTGACTTAACAGAGTGGTTAGGGTTCTATGGTAATTTTTCCAAAATTTATCTTTTACCATTTTATCTTTTTACCATTATGCATTCCTTAATTTCCATTTCTTTAATTTTCCATTCAATACAAAAATCCAAGGAAAATCCAAATAAATTCCATTCATGTCAATAAAATCAGAAATAAATATATTCAAATTCAAAATATAAACTTTTATATTATTGCATTTTTCGGGATGTTACACAAGGAAACATATAATATGTCTGTATTTGGCTAATGCACCGTTTGGAACACAAAAATTTCACATGAAACAAATTTATTTTCGGTAAGAATCGGAAAAAGTTCTCACATTCCAAATGGAGCCACGATAATATAACTAGCATGGGCTTAATTACGTGTAGATAACTTTTTGATGAAGAGCAAATGTAGAGTTCCACCCGTAGACTCCTGAGAATTTTTCAAGTCGACTTGATAGCTAAATTCCTAAACCAACCTGAATTCTATCTGGGAGCAGTTGGTGTGGTTAATTTGTTGTGCACGTACTGGCCCGCTCGCATATATTAACCATGTAGCACAAGTACATTCACATGTTAGATCCAATCCAAGTAATCCATTTCTCACTACTATAGAACAACACATCACTGCCGGTTCCAAAACGCCATCACTGCCGATCATTGATGCCGGCAGTGATACTCGGGAATTATCACTGTCGGCTCAGGAACCGGTAGTGATAAGGATTATCACTACCGGTTCTATACAGAACCGGCAGTGATATTGTACTATCACTGCCGGGTTAAACCAAAATCCGGCAGTGATAATAATTATCACTGTAGGTTATACACAAAACCGGCAGTGATATAGGACTATCACTGCTGGGTTATACCTCAATCCGACAGTGATATATACACATCACTGCCGGTTTTCTCCAAGAACCGGCAGTGACAAGCGGTGAACCAAATATTTTATTGCATATTTTTTGTTCAATATATATATTTTTATACAATTGTTTATACAGTGTCCATATATAGTATATAAAGCATCGTTCAAATCATAATTCAAATATATCCATGTATATACAAAGCATCGTTAAAATCATAATTCAAATATATTAAATTAAGCATCACAATACTTTGTTTTTACAATGATTTATTTACAAATGTAGTTCGACTACATCTCATCTCTTCTCATTGACTTTGATTTTGCACCGGCCACAGTAGAATGAGGGCGATGAGGCTACGCGTGGAACTCACCGTTTGGATTGATGACATCGTCATGAATGAATCCGGCGAGCTGTTCTTGAATTGCTATAATTTCATCAAGAATAACTTATTGGTTCTCGTTTGGAGCGCTGTTATTGAAGAAAAGAGAAAGTTAATTAATGAAGATATATGTTAAATGAAAAAAAGTAGGCATCAATGTGTAATTATGTACCATAGCTTTGTTATAGCCCACAGTCTCCGTGACAATCGAATGTAAATTTGTACATACATAGTATGCACATAAATTATTTCCCGGGTCTTGCCCCATACATGGAAAGTCGGTTACTATTTCGAAATGTTTCCTGTAGGGACGATGGCGAACACTTTTCTTGCAGTATCGTGCGAATGCCCTGTGAATGATTTTGAATATTAAGTAAACTTAAATGAAGTAGAATGGAATATTGCTAGAGCAATAACACAACGATCGAGTTTACCTGTTCAGCATGGTCCCAAAAGTCTTGATACACTTAGTTGGTTTTCTCCTAGAGTCCAAGACAAAAATCCTGCTAGCATCTAACTGGATGACGAGGAGGACTCAGTGAAACCTGCACATATATGTCAACGTAGTTAATTACTCCAACTTCGTACGTGTTACACAAAAACAGTAAAACGATATTAGAAGTAGGGAAATACATACTTAAAGTTATAGGGTAAAAGTATGGAGGTTTTGTATTGCAGCTTCAAAAAAGTATTAAATATATAGTCTTCATTGAACTGTGGATTATCCCTCACAAGCTCCTCGTTGAGAAGCCCCGGATCTAGGAATCCTAGATTGTCATTGCCATTTCTTCTACAAATCTGTATCTCCATTCTACATACGAAAGAAGTCAGACATGCAATTAAACAGTACAAGAATGCACAATAATATACGTAGAGACTTACAAAGTCCACATTCGAAGTATATTCACGTCCAGGGCATCTTGCTAGTACAACATGTACATCTCCACGAAATTCACCCAGAAGATGTTATCCCCATTGTGAAAATCTTGCTCCGTGTATCGGACCGCGAACAACTCCTTACCTTCGTTGGACTGCTGCATGTACCACTGATGGACGCACTGCAGTTGTGTTGTCAGGTGGTCGAAATGAGCTGGTTCAACCTGAGACCTTGCTGCTGAGCTTCTCGTTGAGCAGGATCTGCCTGAGCATCCAACCTCAACGCTTCGGTACTAGTCGCCTTCAAGTATTGCTTTCTGGATATGCGCTCGTAGTCCGACATTTTGCAAGATTCAGAAGCTTGCCCCGTCTTTTGCACTTTTGCCATACTCGAGAAAAACTTTTGCGCGTTCTCGTCAACTTTAGTCTTCTCAGGTGGTGGCACCTTTTTAAAGTGAGATGTTACGCTGGCGCTTACATGCTTTTTCAGTTTTTCTTCAGTCATGTCAGCTGGTAATTTCTTCTGGGATTGTCCTTGCTTCACAGATGATTGAAATTTCTTCGAGGATGGTGCTGAATTGCGAGATGGTGCTGGTGTTCGATTCTTCTCAGATTCTGGCGGAGGAGTCGGACTTTGTCTTTGTGGTGGCGACCAGGGCGGGAGGTCTCCGTGTGCAGAGTGCGGCTGATCATCATCTTTGTCGTCCTCATCGTCCGAGCCAAACTTAATCAAGCTCTTGCGTCACGCGAGGAAGCTATGCACGTTTTCTCCTAGTATTTTGTTTCCGTCCTCGCCAGGGATCTCTACCTCCATTTTACGGTATTGGCGGACTACACTGTCCACTTCGACCCTGGCGAATCCCTGCGGTATCGGGCGACAGTGCAAAACATGCGATTCCTGGTATGGCCAAGCCCTGTTCTCAGCCACCTTGATTGTAATACCATGTGCAGACAAATGTAGCTTGCACGGTGTTGGTTCTTTGATGTCATCCACAGGAAAATGGAGTCTGTGCTCTTCGGGAATCCCTGTGGACGTGCAACTACTCTTACGAGCACTAGGACTTATGAGCTCAGGGATTTCTCCAGGCGGCGGTCGTGAGCTGAGAGCTTTCTGTACTGCTTGCTCCACAACCTTATCTAGTTCCGCTCTCTGTTCCTCTAACGCTCTCGCCACAGCATCTTTTATTTGACGGTCCAGTTGATCTTCTCTCAGTCGCTTCGAGCGCTTGTACAACCATGCGTCTGCTGGGAAGGCTTCTTTCCACGGCACCAAACCAACTCCTCGGGTGCGACCTGGATGCTCCTTGTTACCCAGGGCTATGGTTAGCTCGTCATTCTCCCTTCTTAACCTGAAAGATCCTTGGGAAGACTGCATGTGAGCATCCGTGATTCTGCGCGATACTTCCTGCTCTCTGTCGCTTCTGAAGCTTAAGCTGCCATCATCGGAGATAGAAGCACCCCTCCCAAGCAACCAGTGCTTCGATCGTTCGCTCAAGACAGCCGTCGCAGGAATGACACCCTTGCGGGTTAGTTCTTCTTTGGTCCGATCCCATGCTGGTATTTTCTTCACGTACCCTCCTGTTTCTAGTGTGTGAGGGTGAATATTCTTATCCGCGTTTGCCTTGTTCCTTTGACTTACTATCTGCGCTTCTTCAGACCTCTTGTACGCCACAAAGTCCTCCCAGAACTCTCTTAACTTTGTGTACGTGTTAAAATTCGGTGTTTCATTCTTCTTCACATAGTTCTTATTTAGTTCCGTCTTCTAATTCTTCCACGCTGTGCACATGATGGATAGTGCACGTTTCTTTGCAACCAGCTCGGTCCCTTGGGGGAACTGGAACACTTGTTTCAGCTTGTCCCACAACGAGTTCTTCAGGTCATTGGGAACCACCCATGGGTCACCTTGGCGGCCAATCCACGATCTGTAGCTGATGGGCACGTCATCCCTAGCAAGAACACCGCATGTGTCCTGTACGGCCCCAACGATGACTCGGGTAGAGCAGGTTCCCCGACTGCAGAGAGTTCCACTACGTTAAAAAGTCCCTTAGGCATCTTGTTTGGACCACGACTTGTGCGCTGCCTTCGTTGATCAGACGTCTGAGCCTGCAATTTGATCTTCTCATGAGTCGTCTGGGCCAACAATGTTTTGAGAACCACAATACATGTAAGGCCCCCATTTTTGATAGTAAATACCAAAAATGGATACCATGTGCATACAGTACTAGTCCCATGATCAGTAGCTAGTACGCACAAAATACAAATTGATATCACAGTCATACACAAACTTTATTACACAGCGGAAGTAAGATTACATATTATTTTTACAATACCAAAAGTAAAACTGCAGTGGAGGCAACTTCTTGTAGTATGCCCTTTTTAACCCATTGTTCCACAGGCAACTAACAAGGGAAAAATCCTTAGATAAATTCATCGTTAAGTTCCCGCACTGCATCAACGCATTTAATCATCGGGAAATCGATTCTTCACCTAAAAACATCAACATGGGCAAGTTGAGTACTTACGTACTCGCAAGACTTATACAAATCCTAAAATACATGCAGGTCATTCCAATGGAAGGCTATTAAGGTTAAATTTTGCATAAAGCCAGTTTGAACTGTAAATACAGAATAATAGATTGCAAAATAGAAATTTAGTAAAAGCAATTGAATACTGAAAGTGATAGAATGTAAGCATAAATAATTCACAAAAGCTTGAGTATAATGACCATATTCAAAACCAATTTCCACCGACACACAATGGAAATTTCTAACACATGGTAGAAACCATATTTTATGAAAATAAGCAAAACGCTAACTATGTGATGACTTTACTAAGTGTCCATGATCATGACGCGCTAATCGATTAGTTTTACACTCTGCAGAGGTATACAGCTTTCCCCACAAGACATTACTGACTCTTTGAGCAATCGATATTTGCACACTTCCTTTGGTGTGCCGCAGAGAGTCATGTTATAACTGTTACATTATTTAATCCTAACTTTGCACCAGCACGGTGACGATAAACCCATTCTGTGGCGTAAGAACTCAGAGCATAGAAATGATGGAACTATCCACAGTATGGCGTACACTGTTATATTGGTAGACGTTTAATCCATTATCACCTCGGTATGGACGTCCCGTCGAGCAATTCATTAAGAAACAGCTCGTACTACTCCGGCCTTCCAAGTGCAAAGCTAGTTTTAAACAACTTAATAAGTTAGAGCTGTCCCATACCAGCACTTGTGGTTGTATGATTATTCTTGGCCTGAAAACAACCCATAGTTCGGTCATTAACTTGACACGGGCAATAATCTCCACCCTACACTACGTGCAAGACATGCACAACCGGCTATTGCCAATAATTGCCCGCATCTAAACCATAGTTTTATTTTCATTTTCCAACCAAAATACCAACCACAAAAATGGTCATACTCATTTAAATGTCGTAACTAAAGTCTTTAACCATGTTACAATTTTATGTTTATTTAAGCTTGGCTAAGCATGTCACTAACTGTGAGTAACCCAGATTGACATTAAATAATGTCTAAGTTATTCTAGGGTTTTCAAGGTTCACAATTTTCTACTTATCAAGGAAGTTCCATAAGTCTACTGGTACAACTACCATTACCCGAAATATAGCAGACTTTAATAAAATAAAGTATGCAGTAAAACATTTAATGAAAACATTTATAAATCTGGGTTCAATATGATCAAAGGGGTTTGCTTGCCTTGTTGACTATCCTCGACTTCAAACTCCTGGTCGTCGAATGTACCGGATTCGTCGGGTTCTACACGTCGTACAACAACATATAACAAATACCAAATTTCAATAGAGCCAAAAAGAAATCAGATGGAAATATTCAAATAAAATAACTTCACAAATTCAGAAATGGTTGCAAGCTTTATTTGTTCTCATTTGCAATTTAAAGATTTAATCTATTTAAACCATTATTGCATTATTTACCACTCATTTAATAACTTAAATTTTTCTTATAACAAACCCTAAGTATTTTTACAGATTGTGGTTCCTGGGATTACAAGGATTCTGAAGGACCATGTGGAGGTCCATCCATGTTTGTGATGAGTATTTGACTTTATTTGAGCAAGGTGTGCTCAAGTTTGAGTTTGATTTGGATTGATTTTCAAAATGAAGCAATTTGAGTTGTCTCTGCCAGAGTGGCGATCTGCGGCCGTATGGACGCGGTAGTGATGAGTTGGATGGTTTATTGCACATCTTTGTGGGCATTGCTATGTGAGGAGTTTCCTTGTCTTTGATGGTTGCAGGCGACGGTGCTAGGTCATGGTGAGGCGAAGGATGACCGGACTAGGCGAGGAGCGCGGAGGTCCGAGACGGTTGGGAGATCGCTGAAAGATGATCGGAGACGGAGTCCGGCAAGTCAAGAAGACAAGGAAAGGAGATGATGCTAGCTAGATGCCGCGTGGATCAATGAGGACCGTCAGATTGAGGTCTAGTTGATAGGTTAGCGGGTCTAGGTAGTATGCTTTGAAAACCGTGCAAGAAAACCCGGTATGTGTGTGGGTTTTGGGTTAGCCCTTGCATGGCTATGTGTATGGGTTAATCCTAGCCCTTAGATGAGTGCTCTAGGGTTGAGGACTCATCCAAGGGTGATAGGTGGCCCAAGAGTAGTATAAATAGGGGTGGAGGGTAGCCTCCTTCCCTTGAAGGTGTTGAGGTTTTGATGCTCATTTGAGCTTTGCCCACATGAATGTGAGGCTTTGTAACCTCCTTCCAGAAATAAAAGTTTTATCCATCCACCTCTGAATTTATTTTATGCATTTACATTATGTCTTTACTTTACGCAATTTAAATTCAGATTTACTTTCCCGCAATTACATTCCCGCAATTTACTTTCAAGTAATTTGGATTTGCCTCCCCTCCTTCTAAATGCTGCTGATCTTGGATGTTTTGAGTGTGTTCATATGGTTTTACATCTCTTTTGCACTCTTGGATTGAGTAGAGAACATCTTTTCTTTCAAGTTCCAACTTTGTTCAGAACTTGTTCTTCGCGCAGTAGTTAGTATTTGATTTTTGTAACAATATAGAAAAATCCTTTTTGGGTGATTCTTGTTGGAGGAGGTGCGGGACTCTGATATACACCTGCAGAAAAATTTTGGAGTTCACTTGTTGCACCGTTTGGGCGCCATGAGGTGAAAACCGAGCCCCAAACTTTCTGCTCGAAGTTCTTGAGCATACTGTGTTCTTAGATTTTTCCTGTTTTTTTTGTAAGGCTTTTTGAGGAGAAATTTGGTAGTTCTTCAAGACTCTGAATCTAATAGGGATAAAAATTCTCAGAATTTTTTGAGCTGCAGAATCGCACCAACCTCCTGTGCAAATTGAGGACAAGTTCTGGAAATTCTGCTTTTGCTTTTTTGAAAGTGACTTTTGTGATTTGAATTGATGTCCTTTCTAAAAGCAAGAGTTTGAATTGATTCCTCTTTATCTCGGACACTAGACAACCAGGATTGTGATTCAAAAATCCCCACATATTTTATGGTACTTATCCATGCAAGCTTGGGGTACACATAGTTGTCTAGTTTTTCGGGTTTTTCACAATTTCCTTTGAGCGATCTTGTCGAGGTTTTTGTTGGAGTATTTTGGGGGAATTTTTATTTGCGACCATTCACCCCCCCCCCCTCTGTTCGCCATCTCGGTCCTTCAGATTCTAACAAAATTTATTTTACTAAATTTGGAGGTCATTTGCAAAATTTTCATGAATGACATATTTCTAACCCTTTTCTTTGAATTTGAATTCGAAATTCAAATAAAATTCAATTCCTAAATATTATTACATATTCTGAATCTACTTGATTTTATATGAATTTATAAATTTATTTCATTAAATTTGGTTAAGTGATTCAAAAGTTATGGCTAAATGAATATCTAGGTTTTTGAATAAATACTGAAAAATCAGAAAACTGCCGAAAATGGAAAGTGCGCTTTCGCGGGGAAAATGCGCTTTCCCTTTACGGGCTGAAACGCGCTGAGGCGCTGACAAGCGGGTCCACAGGTCAGCGTCCAGCGCGCGCTGCGCGCGGCTGATGCGCGGGCCCTAGCGGGCTACGCGACGCGGCGAGGTCGACAGCGGGGCAGACGGCAGTGACTCACGCATGCACAAGGTCGACCGTCGGGACCCGCTCGTCAGTGGCGCGGCCCTGAGCCTAGGCGCAAGCGACTGACAGCCAAGGCCCACATGGCGATGGTGGCCAGCATGAGACCGACAGGCCGGGCCCGCTGGTCCACGACGCATCTCAGCGCTTTGGCGCAAGCGGCTGACAGGCTAGGCCCGCTTGGCGGTGACCCAGAGCAGGGCTGCGGCTTCCGAAGCTCGCCGACGGCGAACCATCACTGCGGCGGCGGAATGGGTTCCACCAGAGGCACCAGCGGGCCAAGGCGCACCTTTGGGTGGCGGCGTGGTGACCGGAGGTGGCCGGGAAGGTGGTCGGCACCGGCGAGGGGCGGCGAAACTCACGGCCAGCCAGCGAACCTGCAAACTAAGCTGTCCCGAGATTGAAGATCACCACTGCAAGCATCAGTGAGCTACAAGGATCTCATTTCTGGGTTCAGATCAAAGAATGAACGGCGGAGGAGAGTTCTCACCGTGCGCGGTGACGGCGGAGAAAGAAGTGAGGTGTGGCGGCTCGCCGGGGAAGAAGAACTTCAAGGGAGGTTCGGGATGAACTCCTGGAGGCACGAGGGAGCTTCAGGTGAAGTGGTTCGGGGCGAAATGGTTTGAGGCGAAAGAATTTGGCTTTTGCCTTTTCTCATTTTCTACCGGAATTGGAGAGGATGACCGGGCAAAGGATGTAACGGGTTGCACTAGAGGCGAGCTGGGTCGGCTGCGACGCGAGGAGAGGCTTTTATATGGACTTCAAGGCGGTTAGGAGCGAGCTGCGCGCGAAAGACCGAGAGGTCGGCGAACCGCACCGCGCATGCGAGGGGAAGAAGAAGAACGAAGCGAGAGGCTGCCACGAGGGGCCGGATGGCAGCGGCCGTCGGTGAGTTGGCTCACCGATGCACCGACCCACACGCCGAGAGCAAGAAAAGAAGTCCGCGAAGGCTCGTGATGAACGGGATGGAAACGGAGATTTCGATAGTCAAACAGACTTAAAATTTTATAAAATTTTTACCATATGTCGGCAGAACAATTATCAGACTCCTGTAAAATTTCACCATTTTAGGATTCATGTAGAGTTTTAGAAAATCGACAACACAAGCCTTTATTACGCGCCATTCGGTTTTTCCTTTACTTTGTGATTTAAATGAAGTTTATATTTTACAAAACTTTTTATGATTGTCTGAAATGGTATTATACACATTCTGTAAAAATTTCAGATTTAAATATTAATATTTAATTTTTAATAATTCTGACATTACTGTTTTCCAATTTATTTATTCACTGTTTTTTAATTTTTAAAATTATAAAATGAATTGGTAAATTCTTGATATTTTTACTGGAGGTTGATACTGTGTTTATGTTGGCAAAATAAAAATATTGGGTCAGGATAACTTCCAGATATTTTTACCAAATTATTTTATCATTTTACCCTGAGATATTTGCACATGATTCACTTTAATTAAATATTATTTCTATTAATCCAGATCTCCCACCGACTTAAGCAAGCTGTGGAGAGCCCTCAGATATTTATGGTGACTTTGTTAAATTTTTGTTGTTTTGGTATTTTTACTTTTTACCTTTTTCCATTTATTATATTCTTTGTTTCATTTTCTTGCATTAAGGAAAAGCCAAAAGAATATTCAATAAAACCAGAAATTTCAGAAATTTCAGAAATAATACACAAAAGATTTTTAATTCATTTTTCTTTATTTTATAATTTTTGAGGCTGTTACAATACACTAATACTTTACCTCGCCTACGTTACTGACGTCAGGTTGGTCCATGGCAGGATCCTGCAAGTTCAGGTAGGACGTTGGGCTATGGTTCGGGCTACCCGTTCCTCCTTCGTCGATATTTGAGGGCCCAACTCCCTTCGGCACTTGTCCTTGGTCAGAGGCCATTCCTAGCAAGTTTATCGAAAATTTCAAATTAACAAGCTCATTTTTGAAACACACATACAAATGAAGATTGACATAACAAATGAACATAGATATAAAAGCATATGAGCGTATGTATTCAGATGCAAAACAAGTTCTAATTAGGATCCTTTTCTATACTATGGTAGTATATATGTCCCTACGAGTGTTTTAAAGTAAGTCCTGTGATATTTTGCACTCACTCGAGATTGTTTTCATATAGATTATCATTAAGGCTTAAACATAGAGGCAGTAGCAGATCGACCTAAGTCATTTTCTCTCCTGTCTTCCTCAATTTCAATTTCACCACAAATTGTAAAATTAAAATATGGCTAAGATTTATTGAAAGAAGGAGTACTCAATAATAATGTACACAACAATCCCCGAACTTATCAATTCTAAGAAATAAAATTAATACACATATTTGAAAGACACATACACATCTTTAAAGAACATGTACACATATAGATATTTTTTGATCTTTATACACATACATCTTTGAAGGACACATACACATATACATCTTTTTTTTAATCTGCATGCTCCAGAATAATTTGACCATGAACACAAATATACACATACACATACACAGGATATATACACATACAGGATATTATACGGGTTGTCAATTTAACGACAAATACATAAGTGTAGAGCACAAAATACATCCTTGAAGGATACATACACATACAGCTTTCGAGGATACATACACATACATCTTTCAAGGATACATACACATACATCTTTCGAGGATACATACTCATATACATCTTTCAAGGACACATATACAGTACAAAAAACTACCTAGATTTGTACATTGCCACAAGCATAAGCAGTAATGGTTTTGGAATCCACAAAAAAATGCAAAAGAAAAGGGTTGTGCCTCCGTGTATGACATGAAGATAATTATAACCTATTACTCTTTCTAACTAAAAACATATGGGCAAGAAATGACATGAGCTGCAGTGTACTAATTGAAGACAAAAGTACATTAGCAAACAACAAGTAGCCTTATACAAGGGTAACACAAGATCAATAAACCTCAGTACACCATACAAATGGTGATGAAAATTTCCAAATAAATTGACTATTTATATAAAAGAATATAACATGCCACCAAACAAATTGACAATATTGACAAAATCAATAAACCATGCCCCAAAATTTAAACTAAAAATTTATTGATAAGGAAGTCTAATTACCAGTTGCTAAAGAAGTCTAATTACTAGCTGAAAATTTAGATTTTGCATATTGGCAGAAATTCTCATGACCTTGTTAGGCCACAAGACATAGACACATGGTAATTACCAGCTGCTAAAGAAAGTACCATGCTTAATGAGTACAGAGTACTCTTGGCTACAGTAGCAGCACTACAGGTACAAGCTTGATTTTTTTATTCGTCTTATTATCATTTCTCTGGTTCATTCTCTATCAGAGTGCTAGTTGTATGTACGAAATATAATTGTTTAACTTTGTAAGGAAACATATACATGAAATAATTTATCTATTCCTAATAAGTATCCTTGTAGAGAATAATATTATTTTTTATAACAATAAGATTTTCAAAGCCTCAAGGGTCACAAATGCTTGAAGCAGTTCAATAAGATCCTAATGTGATGCTGAATCACTATTTGAAGCATAAGCATGGTATTAAAGTTTTTTCCACTTTTGCTAGAAACAGTTGTGCACAGAAAATGATATGGTCTTGTCGATATATTCATTTGATCACTGAGTTCGCTATGACTAAAGAAAATTCCTTATATGATTCGTGTCTGAAATCTATGGTCCTATTGTTTTTTCTGAAGAAAATATATAATATAGCTACATGTTCAGGCTAAAGTAAGGTATAGGGTGCTCCTCCATGCTTCCAGCTACAACAAAGAAGCATGTGCTCTGCTGTTCAATTTAACTTATACCTTATCTTCCATTGAACAGGTCCAAGAGTCCAGCCTAAGGACTCAACTCATACAACAAACAGAGTGAACAACTTATGTCCAGTATGTCTAACTAAGATGATAAAGGTAATACCATTCATTAGTTTTGTGTAACTGCATGGTGCATATGTGTACAAATAAAATAAGAACACTTCCCATCGATGTGTAAAATGACAATTGTTTATGATGGAAAAAGCAACAAACCTTGCACTCACGGGGAGGATGGAGTCGCTGAGGGGGAGGTCGTCGAGGGGGAGGTCGCTAGTGTTTGGGAGAGAGCGTGGGGAGGGGATGCGATGGCGGCGACGGCGGTGAGGAGATGCGATGGCCTCGACTACGGGGAGGACGAGACAGCGGCGGAGAGGATGCGGCAACGGCGGGGAGGCCCGAGGCGGCCGAAGGCGTGGGGGTCGGGGCTTGGGAGGTGAAAGGTGGCGGAGATGCAAATGACAGGAGAGGGATAGGGTTGGGCGCGGTAGTGATATTTATAGGGGTGGACTATCACTGCCGGGTCAAAAAAGTTATATCACTGCCGGGTCTTATCACTGCCGGTTCTACTAAAACCCGGCAGTAATATATAGTATCACTGCCGGGTTTTAATAGAACCGGCAGTGATAAGGACACTATCACTGTCGGCTCTCTTTAACCCCGGCAGAGATACTTCGTATTGCTGCCGGGTTTTACTAGAACCGGCAGTGATAAGTCGCTATCACTGTCGGATCTATTTGTGAACCGGCAGTAGTACGAAGTATCATTGCCGGGTTAAAGAGAACCGACAGTGATTATACAGTAGAACTTCCAGTTTATTTCATTTCACAGACCGACGAAATACTATCAAATTTGATCCAAATAATCTGAAAAAAATTTGAGGCATACTACAGGACATGTAATATGTTATATAAATATTTTCCCCTAATTTTGACTAAGTTCTAAAATTCAGAAAAACCAAATTGCTCACTGTTTTAATAGTTCATATATCAAATAGTGCTTAAAAAATTCATATTAAGGCTTACAAATTTCAAATTTTGAAATAATAAATAAATTGTAGATGGACCGAAGGAGGATGCATGACACGGACCGTTGCGGCGCAGAGTTCTTTAATGGTGTGCCTTGTAACGATTCACACAAATGCAGTCAAATCTATTGCCTCATATAATACATTAATTGTTACACAAGAGAAAATAAACATGTTGTTCGTACGAAAGAAGTCATATCTTTAATTTGAACAACTAAGCTACGATTCGGCCTTCGTTATGATCGCGACGTACGTACGTAGCTTCCTCACTCTCTTCCATGAGACTTAGTTCAACGTTCTCTCCGAAAGGAGGAAGCTCATCGAACTGGTTGTATTCTTCCTCGTCGACAACATTCTGAACTCCGACAATCCTTCTTTTTCCTTGAATAACCACGTGGTGTTCCTTGTTAGCCGGGTCAGTTACAAAGAAGATTTGTGTAATAGAATTAGCAAGTACGAATGGCTCTTCCCTGTATCCGACAAGTTTGAGGTCCACGGTAGTGATACCATATTTGTCGATGTTAACACCCCCTGGAAGCCTGACCCATTGGCACCGAAAGAGAGGGACCTTCAAAGGTCCATAGTCAAGCTTCCAAATCTCTTCTATGAATCCGTAGTAGCTTTGCCTATTTTCATTACTGTCGTAGGCGTCTGTACGGATACCGCTGTTTTGGTTCGTGCTCTTTTTATCTTGTGCTCTTGTATAAAATGTAAAACCATTTATGTCGTACTCTTGGAATGTCTGAATTGTAGATGACGGTCCCTTAGCCAACACTTTCAACTGAGCGCACTCTGTCTCCGTATGCATCATGTGTCTACGCAACCAATCGCCGAAGTTATCTCTATGCTCTCTCACGATCCAACCCTCTGACTTCGCTGGGTTTGTTCTGGATAGCATGCTCTTGTGCATGTTGACATACGGAGTCACCACAACTGATTGTCCCAAAACTGCGAAATGTGCTTGTGTGAATGAAGCTAGATTGTTTATACAGAGTGATTTCTCGCCCAGTGTCCCTTTTCCCTATAGCCTGCCCTCATGCCGTGATGTAGGCACACCAATCGATTTGAGATCCATATGATCGACGCAAAACTCAATGACCTCCTCGATTCCCCAACCATCTGCAATGCAACCTTCCGGCCGATGTCGGTTGCGAACATATTTCTTTATAACCCCCATGAACCTCTCAAAAGAGTACATCTGATGTAGAAATACGGGACCGAGAATCCGTATCTCTTTCACAATTTGAACAATGAGATGGACCATAATATCAAAAAAAGATGGAGAAAAACACATCTCGAGCCTGCAGAGAGTGTGGACCACGTCTTCCTGCAGCTTATCTAGTTTCAACGGGTCGATGGCCTTCTGTGAAATCGCGTTGAAGAATGAACACAACTTTATAATTGGGTCTCGGACTTTCTTTGGCAGAACACCCTTAATTGCAATTGAAAGTATCTGTGTCATCATCACGTGGCAATCGTGAGACTTCATGCCAATTAATTTTAAGTCTTTCATTGAGACTAGTCTCTTTATGTTGGCAGAGTAACCAGACGGAACTTTCCTCCGTGCAAGCATTCGCACACGCTAATTTTTTCTTTCTTGCTCAGAGTGTAGCAAGCTGCGGGTAGGTACTTTTTGCCTGTATCCGTGTCTTCGTGATGCAGCTCCTTCATGAGTTTCATATCTTCAAGGTTCATCCGTGCGTGGAGGGTATCTTTTGTTTTGCCAGGTATATCCAGTAAGATACAAAGCAAGCTGTCGCACACGTTTTTCTCTATGTGCATGATGTCGATTGCGTGTCGAACTTCCAAGTGTTGCCAGTACGGTAGGACCCAAAATACTGATCTCTTTTTCCACAAAGGAGCCTTGTCACGGGAGCTCGGGATAGATGTACTGCCGACTCCCTTTCCGTGAATAATATGAAGATTCTTTACGGCCGCAAATATCTGTTTCCCTGTGCGATTTTTCGAAGTTAAGGCAGTCTCCTTTGTCCCATCAAAGGCTCTCTTATTATTGCGGTATGGGTGATCCTTGCGAAGGAACCTACGATGTCGCATATAGGCCATTTTCTGACAATTCTTCAGCCACCGGCTAGTCAGATCATCCAAGCATCGACGATCCGTTGAACCCTTTGTCGCTCTGTCCCAACAGTTACCAAGGGCAGGGTAATCATTAATGGTTACGAACAACAATGCGCGTAGGATAAAGTTCTCTCTTTTGTACTCATCCCATACCCGTACTCCATTGTTCCACAGTATTAGAAGATCTTCAACCAATGGTTTGAGGTACACATCGATATCGTTGCCAGGTTGCCTGGGCCCTTGGATCAATAGTGGCATCATAATGTACTTCCGCTTCATTCAAAGCCAAGGAGGAAGGTTGTAGATACCTAGAGTCACCGGCCAAGTACTTTGACGGCTACTCATGTTGCCGAAAGGATTCATCCCATCCGTACTCAACCCGAACCTTATATTCCTCACATCATATGCAAAGTGCTTCTTATATTTTCTGTTGATGTTCCTCCATTGCACAGAATCAGCAGGGTGTCTAAGCATTCCATCCTTCTTACGCTCTTCGGCGTGCTATCGTAGCAATTGGGCATGCCTTTTGTTCGCAAACAATCGCTTTAGATGGGGGATTATAGGAAAATACCACACCACCTTACGGGAGGATCTCTTCTTCTTATGCTCCACCTCGACATCGTCGTTATGGATATCATCGCGTTCTTATACCGCTTTGCTTTGCAAACAAAGACAGCATCCAAGTGTGCAAACTCATTGCGATACAACATGCAATCGTTTGGACATGCGTGTATTTTTTGTACTTCTAGTCCCAACAGGCAGACAACCTGCTTGGCCTGGTACGTAGTTGTAGGCAACACGTTACCCTCTGGAAGCAAGTCCCCCAAGAGACATAAGAGCTCAGTGAAGCTCTTATCGGACCAACCATTGCTTGCCTTCAACTGTAGTAGTGTAAGCACGGTATGCAGTTTTTTTTTGCTCCTCTTTGCAGCCAAGGTACAATGGTGTTGTGAAGTTCTCTACCATACGCTAGAACTTTTGAAACTCTCTTTCACTCGTGAAGTCCCCCTCCCCATCAAGCAACATTTGATCCAGGTCGTCGTCGTGGCTATCGACAAACGTATCTTCGATCGCCGTCATATCGTTGTCTCCGTCATCTTTACCAATATGTGCCCTTCATGCACAATCTCATCTTCACCGTGCTCGGTCCAACAGGTATAGCCAGCCTTGAAACCCCTTCGAAGTAATTGTGCACGTATCGACTCTATGGTAGAAAACAACTTCTCGTTTTTGCAATCAACGCATGGACAACACATATAGTTCGACAGATTCTTCGACTTGTGCGCCGCAACCGCGTTAACAAAACATGTCACACCATTAAAGAACTCTGCGCCGCAACGGTCCGTATCATACATCCACCTTCGGCCCATCTACAATTAATTAAAACAAACATCACATAAGCATATAATTGCAAATAACAATAGAATTGTAAATGATAAGATTTAAAAATCCATGTAGCAATTTTGAATATGTTAAAATACATCAACCTTTTTTCATTATGTAAATATCCATCTAGCAATTTTTTATTATTTTATAAAATGAAAATAATTGTAAATACTTAGGATATATTTTTACTATATTAAAATACATCAATCTTTTTTCATTATGTAGATATCCATCTTCCAATTTTTAAATATTTACAAAATAATAAATAAATGTAAATAGTTACGATATATTTTGAATATGTTAAAATACATCAACCTTTTTTATTATGTAAATATCCATGTAACATATTTTATTATTTTATAAAATGAAAATAATTGTAAATACTTAGGATATATTTTACTATATCAAAATACATCAATCTTTTTCATTATGTAAATATCCATCTTCCAATTTTTAATTATTTACAAAATAATACATAATTGTAAATAGTTAGGATACATTTTGACTATATTAAAATACATCAACCTTTTTTCATTATGTAAATATCCATGTATCATTTTTTTCCAAAATTTGACCATACATCAACCTTTTTTCATTATGTAAATATCCATCTGGCAATTTTTATTTATTTGCAAAATAGAAAATAATTGTGAATAATTAGGACATATTTTTATTATATTAAAAATATCCAGGTAACAATTTTTAAATTACTTTCATAATTGATAATATCAATGTTGCAAGTTTTTAATTACTTTAATTATTGAGAGTAAGCATATAAATGAAAATACAGGATATATTTGTAAATATATCGATTTACAAATGTATCTTGCAATTTTCATTATTACAAAATTCACCTAGCCATTTTCACCATTTTGCAAAATTCACCTAGCCATTTTTACCATTTAAAAATCCACTAAATCACTGAAATGAATAAGAATTGTAATTATCTAAATCTAAAACAATCTATAAAGTAAAATCCAACTACAAATATAATGTTATTAAAATTACTAACCTTGAAAACAAGTAGATATGAATTTTAGTACAATTTTCGGCAGCAAGTGGACACAATAATGGAGCAGAGACTCCTCTCTGTTACGCTCGATTGGTCGAGGGGAAGGGATGGCAGGTATATAAAGGACTTATCACTACCGGTTCTGCCCAGAACCGGCAGTGATAGGGCTCGCATTGCGCAGGAAAAATAAAATTAGGCGGGAAAATAAATATCACTGCCGGTTTTGGTTTAAAACCGGCAGTGAAAATTCCAATATCACTGCTGGTTCAAACAATAACCGGCAGTGATATATCACTACCTGTTTTATATATAAACCGGCAGTGATATGACGTTATCACTGCCAGTTGTTTCGACGAATCGGCAGTGATAAGTTCTCCTCCCGGCTCAACTTTCGAACCGATAGTGATATGTTCTCACTGCCGGCTCTGTCCTAACCGGCAGTGATGTGCCGGTAAGGATATGCTGTTCTGTAGTAGTGTCTGTTCACCCTTCAAACTTTTTCAAGTGTAAACAAACGAAATATGTTGGAATTCATTGGCGGTTTGAGCAGCTTTGGTGAAGCAGATTCTTATCAAGTTGACCATCAGGGGTGATACATATGCTATCATGTTTCGAGGACATGTTCTAATGCTGTACTAACAGAGAATTTATATCACCACCTGTTTTATTTTTGGTCTGGCGTAACACTATTTCGCATGTCCTTATTGCCTCTAGCACATTAAATAAGGCAGAAAGAGAATGGTACACGTATTTTATATCCCAAACAATGTTCAGTAGTATTCTATGGATTTTTTTAAAATAATATATTTTTAAGTAATTTTACAAAAATAATATGCTGAAACAAAATTTTACAAAAATATACCTCCGTCGCCATTTCAAACGGTGACAGAGGTTTATTTTGTTCCGAATTAAATTGGCTGACGAATTATTTTGTCGTTGATTCATTTATTGGTTGACATGGTTGTGGCTTCTGTCGTTATTTCAATTTACAACAAAAGCTTATGCTGTTGTTTGAAATGACAATAGAGGTGTATTTTTGTAAAATTTTATTTTAGCATATTATTTTTATAAAATTATTTAAAAAATGTATTATTTTAAAAAATAATTCCTCTTCTATGCCTATACCTATTCTCTATTGGTGATGTAAACTTATAATTTACTACAGTGCTTATTAAGCTAGGGTAACGTAGAGGAAAAAAATATCTTGGTTGGCATGTACCTAAAAACGAATGAGATGTCTGAAATTTAATATAGTAACTGGAAACAAAGTAGTACACTGCGATGTCAATGTCATAACTTGTCCAGCTAGATGTTGTGACTGTTCAATGCGCACATATATAAGTGTCCTGGTATTCGTAAAGCTGAACCTTCCCACCTGAAGGTGTTACTCAACGAAACAATAGGGCCTGGATAAATGGCAAACTATCTCTTAGATTTTGTTGAAGTACAAGTGAATTGTTTACTTTCCTTATCAACTTAAGCTTTTAGGTGAATTGGCTGGTTCATACAACTCAATATAGTATCAAAGCCAAAAGGTCTCGAGTTCAAGACCCGGTTGACGCAATTAAAAAATAATAATTGCAGCTTAAGTTTTTGGGTGAACCGGCTGGTACATGCAACTCAATAGATATAAAGGGCCTCATAATCTGAATTAGCTCTTGAGCTCCAATTTGGTAGAAATTAGCTTACTAGCTTTTGCCAATAGGTGGCTAGTCAAATGGTACGGAACCAGTGTCTTATGGCTAATGGTCACAGTTCACTAATTAGATAAGTTGGTTATTAGTGGATTTTCTGGGATTTGATCTAGTGCCTCTCAATTCCATATATCCAGGTTTGTTTGAACATAAGAAAACATGCACTCGTATCTCAATCATTGCCTTATAATTACTCCATACCTGCGGTATGAATTACTCCATCCGTCCACAAAGGTAGATCGTTTTAGCCTTATAATTTTGACTCTAAATGTAGGGTTTGGACCATTACTCTCATAAATAAGTCATTCCCAATGCTACTCCCCGCAAACCTAACCTCCTAAATTTTTGAAGGCAAATCTACATGTATAATTTTCATATATCTAACATAAACATTTAAAAAGATATATATATCAATTTTAAGATTTCAAAAGTTTAACCGCATATATCTTAAAATAATATATACCATCTATGCAGGGAGTATGCGTTCAGACAAAGAGGTGGATCGAGGGACAGGAGCAAATAGCTTCCCCATATGTCTGGATGTGTGATTAATTTATAAACGCATAGTAGCCCGGTACACAGGCATGTTGTTGCATAATATAGCTAGCGTACGTTGAACGTCGGTCTAAATGCGAAAGCAACTCCCCGTACGTACCTTGCTGTTTCACTGTGCTGCCCTGTAGCACCATGTACGTGCTGCTGCTCCTAGGGTAGGGTAGGGTAGACCGGGAGATATATATATATCATAGGCCCACTTCGAACGGCTTTACTGTGATGTACAGTGTACACACTATACTGTGGAATAAAATGTGACGGTTGGTTATAAAGTAGGTAAGTACCTGGCTCCAAGGTTTATAAATAGGGACGATATACCGTCACTATACATGTTCGACCATCCTCTGTATTGTGGTGCTTAAGACCAGGGCTAAGCATATAACTAGCGAGATTTCTCTTTGATAGGACGGTGGAGTTGCCTTATAACTTCAATCGTCAGGATTTAAATCCTAGTGGCTACCTATCACACACACCAGTGAGAAGGAATATTGTGATGCCACGAATTTATCTCCCTCATACGTCTTTGTAAGCATGTACTAAAGAGGCACGCCGTGAACATGAATATAGTGTGCGTGCCTCTAAACCATTCATTACAGTAGAATTTCTCTGGGGATCAAAGGGAAGCTAGTGCTGTCACCGAACGTTTCACATCCTCCCTCTATTATACTCAATAGAATCCCTGGCACCACAACTATTTGAGCCGGCTCGTGGCTCGAGCCGTGCCGCGAAAAAAAATTACGCTTAGGTTCTTTTTTCGAAAAAATTACGTTTAGGCCTTTTTTTGTGAAAAAAAATTACGATTAGATTTTTTTTTTGAAAAAGAATATATATTACGTTTAGGTTCTTTATGCATTTTTAGGCATTGCGCTCAGGTCCTTTTTCATAAAATCAAAATTACGTTTAGATCCTTTTTTGGGGAAAAAATACGTTCAAGTCCTTTTTTAGAAAAAAAAATACATTACATTTAGATCTTTTTGCATTTTTTAGCATTACGTTTAAGCCCTTTTTCGGAAAAACGAAATCGCAGATTATATCCTTTCAACTATTTCGCGTATTTCCTCGATTTGCTCGTGTGGAGAGTGGCATTCGTACGTTTTCTCGATTTGCTCGTGTGAAGAGCGACGGACCACGCCGCGCTCGATTGTCTAGTTTCCATTACACCTCGAGAGATTTGGCTGCGAATGGTACAGCAAAAGCATGTTTTGAAAACCGCCACAATGGCGCCAGCAAAGGATTGCCTTCAGCGCGAGAGTTATCATTGTCTGGTCCAAGACGGGCACACGCGGTGGATGCCAATGAAGCCCGGTAGATTACATCGGCCGAAAGTATCCGCGGACCTGAGGGCTGGGTTGAAATCACACGGCGGCCGTGGCATCGCTCGGCCTGCGGCCGATCTGGGCTGGGCGGCGTCGGCGGTGGAAGCCGTGTCGAGCCGCGCCTCGCTTTTGGGCTTTGCGCCCGAACGGAGGCCGCGAAATCTCCCGGCAACTCGGCCGTTCCGTGCGTCGGCAGCGGCTCACGAAGCCTTTGGCGATCCCGCTCGAACGAAGCGCCGGCCCGAGTCGGCGACGCCGCCATCGTCGCAGGCTCGCAGCCTACTGCCCTACACAACACAACACCGACTCGTGGTGTTTCTGCAGTACCGTGAAGAAAAAAATGAATGAACAAATGGGGCCGTACACAACACCGACTTGCCTTGCCATCATGCCATGAGCACAACTTACGAATTAGCGTGGTCCTCTGCATTTCACTCCCCTGGCTCCACTTTACAGCTAAGGAGTTCGCCCATATGGGGCCGGACGACAGGGACTAAAACCGAAAAAACGAGAGGTCCATGCACGCACGCGTCCATGTCCTGCAGACCAACAACGACGACGGGTGGCTGTCCCCTACAAACCTTTGGAATGTTGGTGCCCACGCACCATTCCGTGCTACACACACACCAACCTAGCTTGATGGATGTCGGGAAAGAGATGGCAGCGTCCGGCCAGTGGAATGCTGCATGGCTCTACCGCTTCCATTGACCCATTCCATGCTGTCCTTTGGTAAAGGTCTAAACATGGGAATTTTTTTTCTTTAATATTTTTTTTTATTCTTTTTTTCAAAACTATGCGTCCGAATGAAAATTTTGTAAAATTGTACGCCCGTTGCCCATGTATGGGGCGATCGCCCCATACACGGGCGATTTGTCCATGCGCCGTTTGCTGTCGTCCACTAGCCATTGCTGCCCGTTGGAGTGGGCCCCCCTGTCGCCCGAGACAGGGGCGACAGGGGGCTATAAAGCAGTCGCCCGGGCGAGCGGGGAAGCCAGCCGAGACAGAAGAAAAAGAAAGAAGAAGAAGAGAAAACGAAGAAAAAGGGAGAAAAAAGTAAATCGTCGTTTCTGCGAAGGTATTTTTACAAAAAAATTTATGATTATTTAGTTACGTAGAAGTTAAATGTACCATTTATTATTTAAAATTTTAGGATTTTGTAGTTTTTAGAAATTTTAGTAGGAGTGTGTTATTAGAATTATAATGTAGCATTTAATATTTAGAAAATTTAGGGTAGTGTTGTTTAGAAATTTCTCGGATAGTTTAGAATTTTAATGTAATATTTAGTTTTTAGAAATTTCAGGATTATATAGTATTTAGTACGTTACAAATTTATGTAGTATTAGAAATTTATTTTAGTGTTTAGAAAATTTAGGATTATGCAGCATTTAGAATTTCTCGCGCATAGTGTTGTTTAGAAATTTCTCGGATAGCGTTTAGAACTTTAATGTAGTATTTAATTTTTAGAAATTTCAGGATTGTATAGTATTTAGTACGTTACAAATTTATTGTAGTATTAGAAATTTATTTTAGTGTTTAGAAAATTTAGGATTGTGCAACTTAGAATTTCTCGCATAGTGTTGTTTAGAAATTTCTGATAGCGTTTAGAACTTTAATGTAGTATTTAGTTTTTAGAGATTTCAGATTGTATAGTACTCGATATATAGAAAGTGAATACAAGAAAATAGTAGGCAATATTTACAATTTTAATTTGGTAGGGTTAATGTAATGTGGCACAAATATAATGTTAGGCCATATGGTAGGCAAGTCGAATTACTTATTTGTAGTCAAAATCACTTATTTATAGTCGTATTTTGTAGTACGGTCAATGTAATGCGTTTGTAGATTGTATTTTAGAGTAATAATTTTCCGTCGGACGTTGCGAAGATGTCGGAGAAATTGTATTTCCAA
The DNA here is from genome assembly GCA_036346275.1 of Otatea glauca. Classification (NCBI taxonomy): domain Eukaryota; kingdom Viridiplantae; phylum Streptophyta; class Magnoliopsida; order Poales; family Poaceae; genus Otatea; species Otatea glauca. The sequence goes on along the minus strand of CM070727.1, from coordinate 15,715,076 downwards.
ATATTTTATGGAGATGGGGAAATAGCACGGGGCGGATGGGGTGGATCTATCATCATTTTCAAGAGTCGACGGGCATATGTAGACCGAGTGATAGGACATACAGGGGTTTGTTGGAGTGGATGTCTCGGATGTTCGGTTTGATGCCCAAACCGTTTGGTTCGGGTCGAGCAAGAGCGAGCCGAGCGCAAGACCGCTTTACGAGAGTTGATTCCTATTAACTCGACGCCAACATGGAGGAGTTATGTTGGTTTTGCCGTAGGCGGGGTTGGCGCTCATGTTTTTGGTACAAGATTACCCGGTAGCTCCATCTCGTGTCGCAAGTTCGTGATGTCGTGGTGGACATTACGGGGAGGGACGCTAAATGTAGAAGGATGCGAAGAGGAAGGCGCGAGGAGCCCAAGACGAGGAGCACGAGACCGACGCGTGGCGAAGGGACCGGGTGGCGAGAGAGACGGTGGAGGCGCGAGGGGTGGCCGACGAGGGGAGGAAGTGGAGGACATTGTTGACTGATGGAAGAGGAGGACCGTGCGGATGAGGAAGTCCCTGATGGTGAGCACTCCGACGAGGAGGACAACGCTCCTGAGGTGCCTATCCCTGGTGCGTGGATCAATTACAGTTTCAAGACCTAACAATGAATGAAGGGAACATTGATGCATGGGAGTATCGTGAGAACGAGGTGACGGAGGGAGCCATATATAAAGACAAGGAGGCTGTGATGGATGCGGTGAAGCATCGGGCAATGTCTCTCCGGGCAATTCAGTAGTGAAGTCCAACAAGAAGGACTACGACGTGAAGTGTGTAGTTGATTCGTGCCCATGGCGGTGCATGCATACCGTGGGAAGTGGAAGGACTCTGGAAATGCTCTATAGTGGTTGAGCATAATCATGAAATGAAAGAAGCGGAGCAGGGACACCGCAACTGTCGCCCACTTGGGTGGCAAATGTGTTTATGGTCGATCGTGGACAATCCCCATCCGCAGCCTCGATCTATTATCACACCGTGGAGGAGAGGTTTCAAGACAAGATTAGCTACGCAAAGGCATGGAGAGCAAAAGGACAGCTCTGAAATACGGTTCGGGGCGTCGAGGCTTCAGACGAGAATATTCCCCACTTGCTCGGGGCAATCGCACGTAGGAATCCCAGACATCCATAGACCTTGCGGAGTTTCCTGCCGGTGGTGTGTGCGCCGGTAAGTGGGTATTGCAACAGGCATTCTTCGCCTCGGCGCATGCATAAATGCGTTCGGCACTCGCCTGGCCCTTTGCATGGACGACACATTCTCACGGTGAAGTACAAGAGCGATTCTAATCATGATCGCGGTGGATACCAACAACCGTGTTCTACCGTTGCATTGGCATTCGTGGAGGGGAAAACACGAGAGTGGTATCGTTCCTTGAAAGAGTGAAGTCGGCGGTTGTTCTTAGCGGGTTCGATGTTTGTGTCATCCATGACCGACATGCGAGGTGCTAAGGGCGATCGTGGATATGCAACAAGGGTCCGCCGTCGTGGGAGCAGCAAAGTGGCCAGACCTGAGGAGCAAGTGGTGCATGAGGCACATGGGTGCCAATTTTTTCCGTTAGTTCAGGAACAAGGAGCTTATGAACATGTTCAAGCGCCTGTGCAAACAGAACCAACGGAGGAAGTTCGACGCGCTTTGGAGGACGTTGGACGAACTAACGAAGAAGCAATCAATGGATCCCAGAGGTACCGCTAGTTCATCAAGAAACCCGATGGTGTACCATGAGCAAGGAGAGGACCCCACAGCCTTGTGTGCCGCCGATGACTTCTAAACATCCGGCGTAGGCCGGGTACCAACATAAAGAGTTTCACCGATTGGATACGACATGAGCCTTTGAAGAAATGGTCCCTTCTGCATGACGAGGGCGGCTCGCGTTATGGGATCATGACAACGAACCTGACGGAGATTTACAACTGGGTAATGAAAGGCACCAGATGCCTTCCACTGGTGGGTATAGTTGAAGGTGTCTTATTAGGGACACAGAGATATTTCATTGAGCGATACAAGACCTCCACAAAGATGTATGTCGACAATCGATCGTCAGACTCAACTGTTGTGTCTACTTACATGTCCAAGAAAACAAGAAAGGCGCAGACACATCGGGTTACACCGAGAGTGGCGTGGAACGAAGATACCACGTGCACCGCGGTGACCGAGGTCGCAGGGTGCCCACCGGAGAGGACTTCCCATCTGGCATACTCGAGCAAACCGAGTGCGAGTGCTCCCGCCGAAACCACGCCGCCGCACTTGCCGCGCTTCGCACATCATTGCCGCGCCACCGAGACGCATCAATCCTGTCGTCCGCTCATCTCCCGTACTACTACAAGCGAGCATTCTCAACACGTGGCATCACGAGGTGTACGGTACCGAGTGGATGGATCGCTCACAACAGCCCCCCCTCCGGACCATCGATGGGTACCGGACATCCGAATGTTGAAGCCGAAGGTCGGGCGTCGAAGGACAAGGCGCATTCGGAACGATATGGACGAGTCTGAGGCACGCCACAACCGCAGATAATGTAATTTTCCACGTTGTTCCCATCTTGTATTTTTCAATGGACCGGTAAGTTGTAATGTAAGTTGTGATATTCAATGTAATTTTCAATGTACTAGTAAGTTGTTGTTCGCATCATGTAATTCTCAATGTACTAGTAAGTTGTTGTTCGCATCATGTAATTTTCAATGTACTAGTAAGTTGTCGAACATGTCTTTGTTTTTTGTATGTTTGTAATATGAGATTTTTTTTGGCTCTCTGCACTTCGGTTGTATTGTTTGTTGAGTATGGTACAATTCGTTATTTCGCATTTCATTTTGTGTGCACACGTAATTACTGACAAATTTGTTGTATTTGCTTTGTAACAGGCCACGATGGCGCGACCTTGCCTTGAGCTGCTGGACGTGACCGTCGATGCGACACACCGGTCTAGGTACTCCGCAGAGGAGAACCGAGAGCTAGGGACACTCTGACCTCGGGTACCCAACGAGCTGCTTCGCATTGACCCACGCTGGGTTCCACGGTAAGCTGTCAACGCTTGCACTCTTTTACGTACATGTACTTACCTGTGAATGCAATTCTAACGACGCAATGCACTACATGCAGGTTGCGAGCGGCTGGCTTACTTCCTCTTTGTAGGATGGTGGAGGAGGTGACTGCCCCGTTAGCGGGCAAGGAGGTCCCGCGTTCGGTGCGACTGCCATGCGTGCTGGCGCGACTCGTGGACCGGTGGAGACCGGAGACGCACACGCTCCACCTTCCGTGCGGAGAGATGGCTCCGACGCCGCAGACGGTCGTACCTCTTAGGCCTCCCCATGCGGGTCCGGACAACGTGCCGCCGCGACGCCTCGCCACGTGGCACGCCGAGTTGTCCGCGCGTTTCACCGCGGTGCAGCGGCAGCCCCCTACCGGCCCCTCAGGAAGGGTGCGCGCCACGGACGGACGAAAGCGTGGCTGCTTCAGTTCACGGTGAGTACCTATTTCTTTGAGAATTAAAAGAGAAGCGCTAAGTTGCTGATAATGTTTGTTGCGAACGCTACAGGCTCAGCTTCTTCACCCGCACGCGGAGGAGGTGGACGTGGCCCGCCATCTGGAGGCATACCTCCTGTTGTTGTTCGGTTGGGTGATGTTCCCGTCCTCCCACGGGAACACGGTGGACCGTCACCTCATCGAGTACGCCCAGCACATCGCCGACACCCCGGTAGATGAGGTAACACACTCAGTTCAAATCTCGTCTCAGCGGAGCACGTCTAACCCCCCCTTGTAAACAGATGATGCAGTGGTCGTGGGCCTCAGCTGTGCTAGCGACGACGTACAGAGGTCTGTGCGACGCCGTCTCTCGGGCGGAGCACCACGCGACGATGTCGGGTTGCGTCCTACTCCTCCAGTTGTGGTCCTGGGAGCGCCTCTCCATCGGCAGGCCTGTTGTTGACACGATACCGTACCCCCAGGACCTTTACAGAGATGACCCGGTGGACTGGCCCACCATGGGCCACTACTGGGTCCGGCGCGACGTATGCTCCTCGTATCTTTTCCCCACTAACGCACTTGAATAACCTCCGCCATTTCTTACTTCCTCACACGGAGGTACGCGCACCGACAGTGAGAGATCCTACCGGAGTTCGCTCGGAGTTCGACCGCCTCCACGACGAGGACGTGCGGTGGACGCCATACACCGCGACGACGCCCACGCCCGAGCACCTCACGTGGTCTCCGTGCTTTGCACGCGAGATGAGGCCTTCGGCTCACCCGTAAGGTTCTCGCTTTGACCTGTGTCGAGGAGTACCCCCGCGACCGAGTGTCGCGCGATTCAAATGCTCGATCCTTTCTCTTGCCGCCACGTCGCTTGTCGCACGTGGCGCTCACATGTACTTGCCCCGATCCTACTACTCCGCATCTTTGCGAAATGAATGTGGTGTGTACTTACTGCTTTTGCATTGCAGATGACCGGATGGGTGCTGCATGGGCACTCGATTCGCCACAAGACCGTATGCGACCATGGGTCGGCAAAGGGGCGCCGACTCGACGAGAGGGTCACCGAGACCGGCCAGACGACCACGACATGTACGATGAGTACATGGAGTGGTTCGCCACAGACTCGCCTCGGTGGGGTACACACCAAGACCGTATGTCGCACGGCAGTATCGGTAGCGGACACGCATTCTTCACAGATGTCCCGGAGGGACAACGTCTCGTAAGTGTCGCAATCGAGTTACATGGGCACGTCTTTTTCATGTAAATTACGTAATAACAATCTAACATTACATGCGTGCTCAGCTCATCGGGAGGTTGAGGTGGATGTCGTGTCCATGTTGACGCGCCTACGGGGCATACAGTGACCACCGCCGAGTCCGAGACAGCTTGGGTTCGGATCTCGATAGGATGAGGCGGTTGGCTCGCAGGCCACCGCCGGGCGCGGAGACATCGGCGACGCAAAGACACCACGCCCTGCGCCCCAAAGACTCGCCTCTACCCCCGGTGCCTCGTCACGCTCCCACGCACTGCGCAGGAGGACAAGGGCTGCGGAGGCTCCTTCCGCCTCGCCCGACCGCCGCCAGCTCGCTACGCCCCACGCAGCAGGTGGGGACAAGGGCTGGAGGCTCCTTGTCGCCTCGCGCCCGAAGGACCCTGTGGGTTTCGACGACCACAGTGGACGACGAAGTTCGACCGAGGAGTACCTTCGACCGACTACCTCGACCCTCTCGCTCTCGGGAGCGCCCACAGACACGCCTCGTCGCGCCACACTACTCTACGCTGCGTCGCAGGCGGCCTAGGAGGGACGCCCATCCGCCGTCGCCACTCACCTACCCCACGGGCCGATCGTGAAGCGTGGCCGTGATTGACTTGTTGTACTGACGTATTTTTGTAATGCCTTTACGCTCGAAGAAGATATTGTATAACCGTCCGAGTTAGTAACATGACAGCCTTATCACTTTAAATTGTGCAAATCCATGTATGCATTGCTTGCCTATGCCACACGACGTGACAACACACCAACGCTCGGTGCACCTATCGCTTAGTCGTAGGCGACGCCTAATATGAGGCGATCGCCCATACTCGCGATATCGCGCCTTTATAACATTCGTTCTCACAAGCGGTCTCGCAAAGAATAGAGGAGGGAGGAAAAAAATCAGGATCAATCGAAAATGCCGAGGCGTGCAAGTGCAAAGGGAAAGGGGAAGGCAAAGGAAGAAGCAAGTGCATGCCCGCGCAATTTAGCGCATCAAGATCTCTTCCTACCTCGTGGAGTCAGAGCACCCATGTGTATGTGCGAGATCTTTGCGTGCTTGTCCGCTCTTGGGAAATTTCAACTTGGAAGAGGAGGTATTGGAAGTGCCGCAACTACGCCTTTGATCCGCCGGAGAAGAGCCTGAAAGATCGCCGCATGGTAACAATCGTACGGGTTACATAATATTTGTGAATGAAACTTTGCTAATTTACGCTTTATGCGGTCACCTCCGCCATCGTGTGAATTTGAGCAAGGGTTTGATACGGAGATCAACTCGAGGACCAACGGCTTGACCAAGCCAACCGGCAGACGAGTTCACGCGCGGCTTAAAAACAACGCGATGTCGCACGAGAGGAGGCATGTAGGAAGGAAGCGGAGGAGAAGGAGGCCGAGAGAGAGGAAACGAGAGAGGCGCGGCGTGCGCAGAAGCTCACGAGGCATGGGCGAATGGGAAGTGGCCTCAAGCACTCAAGAACGTCCGTGTTAACTTTGGTTTTCCTTGTTCGTGGTACTCCTTTCGCTTTTAAGTCGTAATAAAGAGCGGCCTACCCTTCAAGTGTATGCTCACTGTTCGGATGGCTCGTATATGTTCTACTGCTCCAGTTATCCCAAATGATGTTATTTTTGTCTATCAAGATAGGTTATAGCATTTTAAGTTCATCAGATTTGATTTCATCGAGTATGACCTCGCTTGCGAAAGATACGGCCATTTTGATGTTTTACCGATTGCACGCTCGGACAAAGAATAAAATAGTGCGACCTAAAGTGACATCTAAATATTTTTACATAATTGTAACCTATGCAAGCCCAAGAATGCAACAAAGCTGGTTCACAAGTTTTGAGGTCCTTTAGACATTATTCTAACTACTTGAACAATGAATGCTATAAAGGGTTTAAACTAGCCATCTTTGATTCAAAATGCAATCATATTTAGATATTTTTGCAAAAATTAAGTGCATAAGGTTGTAGTAACTTATTCTATTTATTTCATGATTTATGGATCAACACACATTGTAATTCCTTCACAATCCATAGTTAGAGCCTAGCATTCAACACAAATAAAATTATTTTTCTTGCAAACAACACATAGATTTTTATTTTACAATCTAATTCCTCATTCCAAAATTTAAATTTAAAAACAAGATTCATTTCATTTGGACACTCCTAGCAAAAGTTATGTGGTTCATATTAAAAAGGCATATAGTAATTACAAAAAATACTAAAAAAAAAATCGCCTGCAACTCGCCCCTGTCTCGACGACAGGGGGCCCACACCAACGGTGGCCGACGGCAACAAACGGCGCAGGGACAAATCGCCCGTGTCTGGGGCGATCGCCCTATACACGGGCGACGGGCGTATAATTTTGCAAAATTTTCATTCGGACGCATAGTTTTGAAAAAAAGAATAAAAATAAATATTAAAGAAAAAAAATTCTAAACATGGTGGGGGCTGCAAGAACACAAAGGCCCAGCTGGGCATGGATTCGAGCCGATCTTGAATTCATCTGCACAGGACAGCCCTGTTTGATTCCCTTTCGGTTCCAATATACCAAACCTTGGATGTTAGCATCACAGGCACTTGGATCCAAGACGACCCGTGATTGAAGCAGGTATTTGCAGTAGTCGTGGTAGTACTTATCTACAGTTGACTGAACAACCAGTAGATGTCAACGAAGCCTTAGCCAGAGACTTTTTTTTTAATATAGCTCTCTTCGTAATAAATTTACAAAAAAAAATATAGTTGTCTTCTCAACTACGCGGTAGATAACACATGCTTCTGTACCATGGCAAGATTTCTTACCAAACTTAATAAATTGCTTTAATTATTTACTCACTTAATTAAATCACTTAATTAATAATTTTACTTAATTAAATCACTTAATATAGGCATGCTCGGTCTGTCTGTGCTGTCGAGCTTCTACTACATGACACGTGACCTACCGAGTCTAGAATTGCCGCGGTATGGAGCTGTCGTTTCTTCTACGGTCGGTCATAGATAGAGCTAGTTTTGTTCAAAAAAAAATGCGTGAAAGGGGAAAAGAAACGAAAAGTTCGTATTCGTTTACCAGAAATGCATCGTTCAGCGGAACCTAACTGACCAGTTTCCCTCTCCCACGAGCCCATGTCCATGTAGACGATCTCGTTTCTGCATTTGACAACATAGACGGACACAACGCAACAGCAGCATGCCGCGCTAGAATCTTTCCTCACCGGTGAACATTGCGGCCGAGGCCCTGACAAAAACCAGGCGCCTCGTACCCACACGGGGCGCTACCCTTTCACGCACCACGTACGCCACCACCATGTCCATGTGCCGCTCTGGAGCCCAGCGTCCTAATCGCAGCCGCGAAAAACAGTGCCACGATGCACACGGAGAAAGAATCCCCCGCGTCACAGGCACAAACCGCTAAACAGCACGAGCGTTTCGACCTTATCCTCGCTGAACTGTAAACTAAGCTACGACGACGCTATCCTGCTGCACTGCGAGCGATCACATGTCAGCTGATGGAAAAACGCAATGACGACAAGCTTTCCTTTCTACGAGCTCGGAATTAACGTTGCTGATCATCAATGGCGTTAATGTTATAATTCCCAGGTAAAAAAAAAAACTAAATGACCAAAAGAGCAAAATATACGAATTTAACCAAAGAAACCCTCGCAGAAAAATATAACGAACGCAGAAAGATATAATTCACTATACAAAGAAAATATTACAAGCACGAGAAACTTTAGCATATTTAAATTGTTTAGGACTCTGATCACTACTATGTATGTATTCTTGTAGTTGTACGGTTCAGATGCGCGGAAATTTTATGCGGTTCTAATATATTCTCGTGTAGTGAATTTCGTCTTCATACGTCTATGGTATTTTTTTGCAAAAGTTTTTTACGTTAAATGCGTATCTTCTGTTCTTTTGATCATATATTTTTTTACCATACGTATTATAACAAATCATATAAGAGCATCGAGATCGGATCCTTAGCCGCTACCCTAGGAGATTACGACTCGAAAAGGTGGGCATCTATGACACCTACGAGTGACGGCACCCACACGCATCATCAAGGCCTCAAGAAGAGACCATCCATCGTGTGGCATGATCAAGGCAACATTGGGATCAAAGGCACGGTGGCGTTAAGGCAAGGCAACATCAGCGCGCCAGCATCCCGAGCTTCAAGGGCGGCCGATGGACAGCAGTATCTATTAAAACTTGCTAATGAGAAATCTATTTTTTTTCAAAATTCTAGAGTATGTATGGTTTAGTACTATATTATCTAGCCAAGTTTGAGTTATTACTACTTCTTGAATAATGAGACACATAGCATGAAGATGATATGGAGTTAACATTGGCTAAACACACAGGCGTACGCGCGCGACATTTCATCTAAATTCGTTTTGTTGAATCATGCAACTGTCTCTCTATATTTCATTCTGTTTAAATGCGATTTAGACATCTGTTTCAATTCGGTTTAATTGTCACAATGCCGTCAGTTACTAGTGAGTAATTACTTCATTTAATTATCATAATACCATCAGTTACTAGTAATGTAATTGCTGCATTTAATTAACATAATGTCGTCAGTTACTAGTGAGTAGCTGATACGCGTCTATCTAAGACCTGGATACATCCAGGCCAGAAGACATCGAATTCAAGTTCTATTCTTCTTCCTCTCTGGATTGCTGGACTGTAGTGTTGAGCAGTTAAATCTCACTGGCCTTTCTCCTCGATGTGCGCCGTGAAGGAGGGTGAATAGTATCTCCGAGCCGTTGCCACAAAGATCACCTACACAGGGCGGCAATAAGATTTTTGTGTAGCACATCTGCGCGACCGCTCTGCTTCTTCCTCGACGTCGACAACTTCGAAAATCACGTCTGCGGTACGCTGCTTCCTGTTCTTTATTAAGCCCAATTGTAATTCGTTCTTGTGATCGATCAACTCTGTTAATTTTCAATACTTGATCATATTCTCAAGTACAATGTGTTGTCTGCCGTTTTATGCATCTCTAGTTCTTTTGTTATATCTACCTCAAAATAAAATCTGAAATAAAAATATTACCCATATTTCCTACCGCATCCGCGCGTGTGTGCCCGTGTCAGATTTCAATTTGCCGTGTAGAGCCCGTGCAGGAAACCGGCTGCCACAGTATCATATTTCGAGAAAAAAAATAGAGATCGTACTAAGCAATCAGCCATATCAATTGTTTTCTCGCCAAATCGGATGAAGCCGCATCCTGACCAATCTCGTTCCCGCGGAAATTTAGGGTATGTTTGGTTGGGTGTACGAGATTGAATAGGATGAGATCGTATAGGATGGATGAGATGATCCTAAATGAGATGATACATAGAGAGTGTTTGGTTGTCTGAATGGAATAATACATGAGTTTGTTTGGTTGCTTTGATGGAATGGTACAGGATGGTACGAGATGATGTTTGGTTGGATGGATGAGGTTAGTATAGTAAACTTTATCACTAGTGGTACGGGATGGTACAGGATGGTTCAACCAATTTAGAGGTACGACATGGTACAGCATATTTGAAGAATATTTTTAGAATCTGTACCACTCCGTCCCGTACGAGATGGTTCCATACATTCAACCAAACGCATATATCAAAATCTATCCTGAACCATCCCGTACAAGTTCCTCCTCGTTCACCCAACCAAACGCATTCTTAATCGCACAGGGGATCGGATCCAAAAAATTCGTCGGCTCCACGAGTTGGCGCTTTTCGGCGTGTTGGCGTAATGGCGTCTCGCCGAATCCGAATTGAAGTCGAGCGACCTCCAAACAACAAACGACGGCGTATCAGTCGTCGTTTTCGAACAACGGCTCGGGCATCTCGGTGTTTTCGGAGTAATCAAATCAGAAGCAAATCAAGAAGCGCCGCGTCCGAAGCGGTGTAGCAAACAGAGTCCACGATAGGCAAGCATTCCATATAAGAGAAGTAATAATTCTTCTAGCCCCGACAAATTCTTTTTTGAAAATGTGACATCCTACCTAACACAATTACAAAAGTAGCTCATCTCTAATCGCAAAAAAGCCGATAGGTGAGACATGCCACCTGCTGTGCTAGAGGATAGCGGCAAGTTCCTTACGAGGTCTCATGGCTCGACAAGAAATTTTAACACTAACTATTCACTTTAATTAATTAATTAATCACTTAATTAGTCATTTGATTGATTAAACACTCAATTAATGACTTTTGCTTAATTAAATCGGTTCATGAGTGCTACCGAGCTAGTAATACTCGGTAGGTGCTCCTTCCGCACGGTAGCTCCTGCCGCAGTACGGGAACATGATAGCTGACACGTGTCGTCTGTCGGTGTTTCCGCAGTTAGGATATAGTTATTTTTGTAATTATATTTAAAAACATTAAATTTATAAAATAAAAAATTTCACAGGATTAGAATAACTATGAATTCCATATCAGAGACGTCTTTGGTCTGAGCAAGGATTTAAATTTCGTCGAATTTTGATGAAATTTCGTCGAAATTTCGGATTTCGAGCCCCCACGAGATCTAAATTACCACCCGCCTGCCAAGGTCACCGCCCACCGCGCTGTCTTGGCTCCGCGCCTTGCCACATCGCCTCTGCTCCCCCGTCGCGACGCCTCGGCCGCTCCGCTCCGCTCCACCTCGTGTCGTGGCCGTCGGGCCGCCTCGCGTGCCGCGCAACCGCCTCACGCGCCACGCCATCACCTAGCCGAGCAGCTCCTTGCCGCCTCGCGCGCCTCACCTGTGGTGGAGGGAGGAGGGAGCCCGTGCGCCCAGCGGCCGCGCAAGGAGGGAGGAGGGGGAAGGAGAGGCCGGCGGGGTCGCGGAGAGGGGCGGAGGGAGGCGGGTGGTCGGCCGGCTCAGGGGGAAAAGGAGGGAGGCGGCAGGGTCACCAGAGAGGGGAGGAGGGAGGTGGGCGATCGACCGGCTTGGGAAAAAAGAGGCAGGTGTGCGCACGTGAATTGGGGTGACAGGAAAAACAAGGAAAATGCAAGAGGAAGGGAAAATGGGAAAAAAAATGGGGGTAAAGGGCGCCGGTTAGGGGAAATGAGAAAAAATAGTGGGAAATAGGGGAAGGGGAAAAGGAAAAAAAAAAGGAAAAAGGGAAGAAAAATCGGGAAAACAGGTGAAAAAAGCGGAAAAAGGAGAAAGGAAAAAAAGGAGAAAGCAAAGGTGTCATCTTCTTTGGGTTGTTACCCTTACGACTCTATATGTCACATACTTGGAGACAGGGACAGGAACCGTCAAACAATTTCGAAAGTTGACAAGTGTTGAAAGAGTGAAGTCTAGGGACAATGGTAAATGTAAGAAAATGAGATCTCCAAAGCTACCCACCCTACTCATCTCCAACTATTGCTCATCCCCTCTGACTCTCTATATCACTCTCTGGCTCAATTCCACTCTCTCAATCCCTCTCTCTCTCCTCGATCGACACCGCGTCTAGCTCTCTCTGTTCTTCTCGCTCGCTCATCTCTCCCTACCTCTCTTTCTCTCCTCGGGCGACGGTGTTCCTCGCTCTCTCTACTCCTCTCACCGCCTCACTCGCTCATCGCTAAGAGAGAGAGCGATGGGCGATAGAGAGCTGAGAGAGGGGGCAACGGGCGAGAGAGAGTGAGAGAGACAGGCGGGAGAGATTGAGAGAGATCGAAGAGAGAGGGAGAGATGAGAGAGGGAGTAACGGTCAAGAGAAAGCTGAGAGAGATTGAGAGAGACGGACGAGAGAGGGAGAGAGAGTTGAGAGAGATGGGTGAGAGAGAGCAGTTTTTTGCAATGTATAAGTATTTGTACTAAAGAGCATCGTGTATACATGTAAGCACTGCAATGTGACTTTGTAGATGTTTAAGATTGAATAAAATTTACTTCTTTTCCCCCAATATTTATGTCCATTGTCTCTACTCCGTACATCTTTAAGCCCTTTTCTCTCATCGCAATAGTGTAAATGGATCAAGCCTGGACTGGCACGGCACGAAAAGCAAAGGACCTTGTCTGGACTCTTCAAAGGCGAGCTGGACCGACACAGCCCGACACGACGGGCACGACGGGCCGTCGCTGCCCTGCATGATTCAGATCCAAAGCACGATAGACCTGTGCTGGACCGGTCTAGCACGGCACGACGTCCACCTCTAACTGTGCCGGAACGCGGCCATCACCGTGCGCTGCTCGGCAGACATGGCGACGGACTCGTACCAGGGCGCGTCGCACGCCGCCGTCGTGGAGTGGTCCAAGGGGTTGACAGGGCAGCCCTGCAGGACGAGGTCGCCAAACTCGGCGACGAACGGCGCGTACTTGTAATTGACCTTGTACCGGCCGCCGAGGTTGGCCCAGGCAGAGCCGTCCCAGATGGTGGCGTAGAGCGACATCGGCATGGAGAGGAACGCCGCGCCCATGGCCTCCGTCCTCACCACGTCCCTGATCGGCGTCTCGTCCACGTAGAACCTGACAACGACAGCACACACAAACGTTAATGCATACCATTTCACAACGCCAATCGCTTCATCTCAGGGCTGCCATTGTTTCATCACCCATGTGAACTCTTTTCTATCTTCTCTGTCAAAAAAAAAAATCATCATCTACTCTTTTGGTAAAGAATCCAGGCAATGCGCATTGAAACTGGCGCAAAGATCCCGGAAAGAGACTGAGAGGAGGGTGACGCAAGCAGCAGGCAGGGGAGCAAAAGAGGCTCAGAAAAAATTGAGCTGATGCAAAAGGCAGCGATGGAAGATCTTTCGTCTTCCACGACTAAGTTGAGTTTTTAACTTTTTAATCAGTGAGTTGTCGCGAGAAGCAATAAACATATCATTAATGTAGAGCAGAAAAAAAAACAAAAAATCCATTTAGAACTTATATAGCCATTTGCACTTGTCTCTTACCTTTTGAAAGCTCAACCAAATCTCATGTACAATTTTTATAAAGTCTCTCAATTTTTTCATTCATATATGTCAATCACTTAAAAGAATTTTCACATGAGATATCTTCAGAATAAAAATAAGGTTCAAAAGTATCATAAATATCTTGTACAGTAAGAAGAGCATAACATGCCATATTATCAGTGTCATGATATCTAGCAGGCAATTGAGTATTCCTCCTTGGTCTATCTTGAGCAATAAAATGATCATTAGTGCTAAGAGAAACTGAAATTGGTTGTAAAGTTGAACAAGTAGAAGAATCATTATCAATGGTAGGTAAAACTATGTCAAACTCTGCATTTGTTGCTGTAGCTTTATAAATTTTAGATTCACTTGTAGATGAACAACTAACATTATCACTATCCAATGAGAAGTAACATCACGACTAATGATTAAACTGCGAGAATCAAAACACCATAAACGACATCCTTTAAAACCAGAATCATACCCAACAAATCTGCATTTTCTTACTCTAGGCTCTAATTTTTCATCATTAATATGAATATTTGCAAAGCAAAGAAAATTCAAATTGAAATAATCAACTGATTTACCTGTCAAACCTCTTTTGAAAGTAAAAAATTAATGGCGGAATTTTTAAATTTTTCTAACATCATTCTGACCATTTTTCACTCGATTGAATTTTGCCGAGCTTTCGGCAATTTTGATCGAAATTACCGAAATTTTGTTTCGAAAATTCCAGATTTCAAATTTTTTTTTTGAATTTTGACTGAATTTTGTCTGAAATTCCGAGATTTCACATCTCTAAGATATGAACCGAAAACGAAATTTCAAACCCTTCACAAGACATGGCGAGACGCTTGGCTGCTTGTTCTTGAATCTTGGACGCAATGACACTTGCAGCAAGAGCAAAAGCGTTATGTTTTTTTATTAGCTTAGAGATGCTGTTTAATACTCTCTCTCTCTCTAACGGTAAGTATGGGCGTATAATAATTAGAAATAGTTTAGTTATATTTAATATTTTTATCTACGTACTGAGAGGTAATATTCCCTCCAATACATGTCATTTTAGCTTTTAAATTTTGTTTCTAAATACATGACATTCTATTATTTTAAGAAGACTTTTTACTATTTGTACCTTTTATAATCCTCCTCTTTAACTATTTTTAATGTATCATAGATTAGAATAAAATATAGCATCTAAAGATATAATAAAGAGGACCGAGTGAAAAAAACGAGAATAACCTAAAGTACACTAGCGTGTGTTGTGATTGCAGCGGGGATCTGGGGATGAACTGAATTGATTGGTTTACCCCAGAGGTGAGCACTCAGGGCGGGTCTTTTTGGGTTGGCCCGAGGCATGGCGGTCCAGCCCGGTCCAAAACCTGACACGGCACGGAGTGGGCCGTGTCGTGCTGGCACGGAACTGTAGCACGGGTTGTACGGGGCCCGAGAACCGGGCACGATGGACGACATAGCGTTTGGGCTGGGCCTGTGTCGGCGGAGACACAGGCAGCACGGGCACGCTGCGGCACGGTGGCCGCGACAGGGAGGTGGGGAGAGGAGCAAGGCCGTGTGGGGGTTATTTGTGCCATGTCGCCGCCGTCGCTTCGCCAAAGAGAGTGACACAGAGAGTCGGAGGGAGAGAGTGATATAGAGAGTCGGAGGGAGAGGAGGACAGAGAGTGAGAGTGAGCTAGATATAGTAAGCTAGAGAGTGTGACTTAGAGACGGGTTTATTTTGCTAAAAAAAGAAAAAAAAATATTCAATCGAATTAATTTTTTTAATCTTTTCTTTTTTCTTCTTTTTTCCTTTTTTTTCCTTCCCTCTCTTTTTTCCCCTCTCTCTCCCTTCCTTTTTCTCTCCCTCACTCTCTCCCAGTTCCCCCGCGCGACCCCTCTGGCCCCTCACTTCCCCCGCTTGCCCCTTCGATTTCCCCGCTCCCCGCCTACCCCTTCGATCCCCCGTCCCGTCCCGCCACCTGCCTCTCCCCACCGCTCCCCTCCCTCCCCTACCGGCTTCCCCTCCCTCCCTTCGGGCCCCGTCCCACTCGACACGCCCCCTCGACGGCCTCACTGGCCGCCGCGCTCCCATCCTCCTCCCCCGCTGGCCGCTCCCCTCCCTCCCCACGCGATCGAACCCCCGCCTGCTCCCTCCTCCTCCCTCCAGGCCTCCCCGCGACCCTCCTCCTCCTTCCCCTCCCAGCGCGCCCGAGGCCCTCCCCTTCCTCCCTGTCGGCCGTCGGCCTCCCCGCTCCCCTCCCTCGCCTGCGCGCCCGAGTCGCCTCCCCTTCCTCCCAGCCGGCCTCCCCGCTCTCTCCGCGCGACCCTCCTCCTCCCTGCAAACCTCCTCCTCCCTCCCCATCGACATGCGAGGCGACGGCACGCGTGGCGGCAACGCGCAAGGTGGTGGGCGAGGCAACGTGCATGGCACCGATGCGCGAGGCGACTGGTGAGGCAGCGCGTGAGGTGATCATGCGCGAGGCGGTGAGCATGGCACCGACGCGCGAGGTGGCCCGATGAGGTGGCTCGAGGTGACGCGTGAGGCAGCGCATGCCCTTGCCAGCTTGCCCTACTGCGTGTTAGGCCGGCGTGCCACCTCCGTGCCGGGTTGGCACGGGCACGACCCAGACGGACGTGTCGGGCCGTGTTGCCCACCGTGCCCAGATTCTCACCCCTGCACGATCTGATGAATAGTGATGGCCCACCTCGTGCCAGGCCGTGCTTCAGATCGGGCCTTGCGGCCGTGCCTTAGGCCAGCACACAACGGCACGGCCTGAGTGCCCACCTCTACCATCGGATGGTGATCTAATCATTCCATCGAGTGCAGATCATTGCGTGTGTGTGTGTAGGATCCCAATAGTTCTGAGCTTTTGATTATGGTATTTGTACTTTTGAGCTCCAGAGCTATGATGGTGATGGGTATGGCATGGCATGTTGGGCCGAGATAACATTTTGCTTTTGGATGAACTGCAGGCTGCCATGTCCTCAAACACCACTACTACAAAAAGACTTATATTAAACACCTTAATACATACGGTTGAGAAAAACCATCTGTAATATGACTTCATACCTCTACATAACCATGCCAATAGAGGTTCGTAGCTCAGACCCATGCGTTTCGTCTCCTGCAAACCCTAGCGCCCCGGCAAACCTCATCCCCGGCGACCTCCTCCTCGATCGGCTACCTCTGCGAGCACCTTCTCCTCGATCGACTGTCTCCTCGGTCGGCTACCTCCTCAAGCACATTCTCCTCCCCGTCGGCTACCTCCTCCTCCACGAGCACCTTCTCCTCCGTGACCACCTTCCCTGTCGGCTACCTCCTCCTCCCCGTCGGTAAGTTGTGTATAAACCGATATCCTTGACTAGGGTATGAACTGATAATCCTCATTTATATCGATATGAACAGGTTTTTTACCCATACGTGGTAGATTAACTTTTGTAAAACTCAATGTCTTTAACCATTCCAATCTCTAATTTGTGAATATCAAAATTTGCATAACAAGATTTAAAGAGATGGATAGACTACTCTACTTTATGAAAGTTTTATCATAAGAAAGACAAGCATCAGGTTCAACTTGTTTTGACAACCTACCACAATATTCTAAAGAAAAGTGTATCATATCAGTGGAATGATTTGCAGGTATAGCAGAAAGTTAAGTACCTCATCGCATCTGCGAGAACAAATGTTGATAGATTCCAAGTCAAAATCCAATTCCATCCACAGTTTGTCCTGAAAATTGTAATGCTCTGATTTATCTTCCACTTCATCCTTATCCCTGAATAAGAATACCATAGACAACCTATTTTCACTCTGATCTTGTGCAGGAACATGATCATTTTGATGGTTCTCTATTTCATTAAATATGGATTTGACTAAGTCATCGTATATGCGTCGGTTCATATGCGAGCAGCCCAACATATGTGGAAAAGAGTAAAACACACCGTCTAAAAGCAATAAGTGAGCTAATGAAGTAGAACGATTTAATCATTTTTGCATATGATTTGATTGAAGTGTAAAATCCTAAAACGTCGTTTATTCACGATGTAGTAGTCAGTTGCATACTTGCAGCAGGCCAGTGAGCATAGAGTTGGGGACAGCTAACGCCATGGTAGAACCAGAGAATCATCGTTCACCACCGCCTAAATAGTTGATACTATACAAACAAAAGAGTAAGCATGTCACGGATAGGTTCCCTTGCAATCTCAATGGAGACGTAGACTGTAATTTAAGTAGTTCCTAGCCCTCGACGCCATCCGATCGAGTCAACGAACGTCCAAGCCATCCAACAGTGCATTGCTACATTCTTTAGAAGATCTGGATCGTCGTTTTTATCTAACGATCTATATGCAACTGACTAAGTTGCGGTCCTAATCAGACTGCATTGGATGTGTTTCAACATGGCACACATGAATACTCACTACTACAGAACAGCACATCACTGCCGGTTCGAAAACCCCATCACTGCCGGTCATTAGCGCCGGCAGTGATACTCGGGGATTATCACTGCCGGCTCACGAACCGGCAGCGGTTCTATCTAAAACCGGCAGTGATATTGTACTATCACTGCCGGCTCAAACCTAAATCCGGCAGTGATGATAATTATCACTGCCGATTATACATAAAACCGATAAGAAGTTATCGAACTATCACCGCCGGGTTGTACAATAATCCGACGAAGATATGTAGATATCACGCCGTTTCTCCAAGAACCGCAGCGGCAAGCTTGCATATTTTTGTGCAATATATATATTTTTATATAATTGTTTCAGTGTCCATATGTAGTATATAAAGCATCGTTCAAATCATAATTCAAATATACATATATATGAAGCATCGTTAAAATCATAATTCAAATATATTAAATTAAGCATCACATAATTTGTTTTTACAATGATTTATTTACAAATGTAGCTCGACTACATGTCATCCCATTCGCTTTGATATTACAAAGAGTCGAAGTAGACATGTCATGCGTCTAGGCCGTAGGAATGAGGGCGATGAGGCTACTCGTGGAACTCGCCGTTTGGATTGATGATCTCATCATGAATGTATCCGGCGATCTGTTCTTGAATTGCTATAATTTCTGTCAGTAATAACTTATTGGTTCTCAGTTTGGAGCGCTATTTTTGAACAAAAAAGGAAGTTAATTAATGATGATATTTGTTAAATAAAAAAGGGCATCAATGTGAAATTACGTACCATGGCTTCGTTATAGCCGACACTCTCCGTGACAATTGAATGCATATTTGTACATACATAGAATGCACATAAATTGTTTCCGGGTTCCTGCCTCATGCATGGAAAGTCATTTATTATTTCAAAATTTTCCGTATGGACGATACGAACACTTTTCTTGCAATGAACGCAAGTAAAGCCCCGTGAATGATTTTGAATAGTAATTAAACTTAAATGCAATACAATGGAATTTTGCTAGAGTAATAACGCAACGATCGAGTTTACTGCTCAAAGATGTCCCAAAGGTCTTGGTACAGATTAGTTGGTTTTCTCCGAGTCCAAGACAAAAACCCCGCTAGCATCTAACGGATGACGAGGAGGACCCAAAGAAACTGCACATATATGTCAACGTAGTCAATTACTCCCACATCGTACGTGTTACGCAAAAATAGTAAAACGATATTAGAAGTAAGGAGATACGTACTTGAAGTTGTAGGGCAAAAGTATGGAGGTTTTGTATTGCAGCTTCAAAAAAGTATTAAATAAATAGTCTTCAACGTACTGTGCATTGTCCTTCACAATCTTCTCGTTGACAAGCCCCGGATCTAGGAATGCTAGATTGTCATTGTTATTTCTTCTACATGTCTTCATCTCCATTCTACATAAGAAAGAAGTTAGACATGCAATTAAACAGTACAGAAATGCTCAACGGTATACGTATAGACTTACAAAGTCCATAGTCTAAGTATATTCACGTCCAGGGTATCTTGCTGGTACAACATATACAACTTCGTGAAAAGAACCCAGCAGATGTTATCCCCATTGTGGAAATCTTGCTCTGTGTATTTGACTGTGAATGCCTCCATCCCATCATTGGACTGCTGCATGTACCACTGATGGACGCGCCGCAGTTGTGTTGTCAGGTTGTCGAAATGAGCTGGTTCAACCAGCGGTTTTCCCATAACGAACTTCCACCTTAGGCCTTGCGCTAGAGCATCTAGTTGAGCAGCATCTGCTTGAGCATCCCGCTTTAACGTGTCGGCACTAGCCGCCTGCAAGTATTGCTTTCTGGATATGCGCTCGTAGTCCGACATTTTACAAGGTTCAGAAGCCTGCCCCGTCTTTTGCACTTTTGCCATACTCAAGAAAAACTTTTGCGCGTCAGCATCAACTTTAGTCTTCTTACATGATGGCACCTTTTTAAAGTGAGATGTTATGCAGGTGCTTACATGCTTTTTCCGTTCTTCCTCAGTCATGTCAGCTGATAGTTTCTTTTGTGGTTGTCCTGGGTTCACAGATGGTTGAGATTTCTTCGAGGACGGTGCCGACTGCCGAGATGTTCTTGGTGTTCGATTCTTTTTTGATTTTGGCAGAGGAGTCGGGCTTTTTCTGGTTGGTGCCGGCGGAGGAGTTGGACTTTTTCTGGTTGGCGGCGAGAAGGGCGGGAGGTCTCTGTGTGGAGAGTGCGGCTGATCATCATCGTCGTCGCCCTCATCGTCCGAGCCAAACTTAATCAAGCTCTTGCGCCACGCGTGGAAGCCATGCACGTTTTCTCCAAGCTTTTTGTTCCCATCCTCGCCAGGGATCTCTACCTCTATTTTTCGGTATTGGCGGATGACACTGTCCACTTCGACCCTGGCGAATCCCTGCGGTATCGGGCGACAGTAAACTCAGGACTCGGCATGGCCAAGCCCCGCCTCATCCACCTTTATGGTAATGCCATGTGCGCCAAATGTAGCTCGCGCGGTGTCGGTTCTTTGATGTCATCCACAGAAAATGCAGTCCATGCTCTTCGAATCCTCAGTATGCGCGCATTGCTCTTACGAGCACCGGACCGATGAGCTCGTGGCTTTCACCGGTGGCGCCGTGAGTGAGAGCTTTGCACGGCTTGCTCCACGCCTTATCTAGTTCCGCTCTTTGTTCCTCTAGCGCTCGCGACAAAGATCTTTATCCGACGCTCCAGCTTGATCTTCTCTTAATCTCTTTGAACGCTTGTACATCCATGCGTCTGCGGGGAAGGCTTCTTTCTACGTGACCAAACCAACTCCTCTGGTGCGACCTAGATGCTCCTTATTACCCAGGGCTATGGTTAGCTCGTCATTCTCCCTTCGTCGCGAAAGATCCTTGGGAAGACGCATGTGAGCATCGTGATTCTGCGCAAAGACTTCCTCGCTCTCTATCGCCTCAAGCTTAAGCTGCCATCATCGGAGATAGAAGCACCCTCCCAAGCAACCGATGCTTCGATCGTTCGCTTAAGGCGGCTGCTGCGAAATTATACCCTTGCGGGTTATTTCTTCTTCTGACCGATCCTATGCTGGTATTTTCTTCACGTACCCTCCTGTTCCTAGTTTGTGAGGGTGAATATTCTTATGCGCGTTTGCTTTGTTCCTTTTACTTACTATGAGAGCTTCTTCAGACCTCTTGTACGCCACAAATTCATCCCAGAATTCCCTTAACTTTGGGTACGTGTAAAAATTCGGCGTTTCATTCTTTTTCACATAATTCTTGTTTAGTGCTGTCTTCCAATTCTTCCACGCAGTGCACATGATGCAGAGTGCTCGTTTCTTTGCAACCACTTCACCCCCTTGGGAACTGGAAAACTTGTTTCAACTTGTCCCATAATGAGTTCTTCAGGTAATTGGGTACCACCCATGGGTCACCTCCGCGGCCAATCCATGATCTATAGCTGATGGGTACATCATCTCTAGCAAGAACCCCGCAGGCTGTCCTGTACGGCCCCAATGATGACATTAGAAACAAAGAAGCACATAATGAGCTAGTGAAACAAAGATTTGGCCGTATGCAGTAATGTAAATGAAGCTTCAAGCAGATAAGAAACGAGGGCTGAAGGGCATGACACGGTCATTACCGAAGCAAAGAACGGCGGGGCGACGGCCGGGGTGATGAAGTCGCGGCGACGGCGGGGCGGTGAGGTCCGGGCGGTGAGGTCGAGGCGACGGCCGGGGCGATGCGGGGCGACGGCGAGGCGACAAAGTGGCGGCGTCAGGTTGAAGTGGAAATGAGGGGCTGAGTGGCGCAGCGTTCAATTTATAGGTTAGAGTATCACCGCGGTCACCACAAAACCGCAGCGATACACTATCACCGCCGGATAATAAAGAGAACCGGCAGTGATAGTTGAATTATCACTGCCGGTTCAATCTCAACCCGGCAGTACTATCCATTTTCACTACCGGTCCAATCTAAAACCGACAGTAATAATTACCTTGTCACTGCCGGTTGTATCTACACCCTAAAGTGAAAGTATTTATCATGTCGGTTCAAAAAAACCGCAAGAATACTTGATTATCACCGCCGGTTAATACTACAAACCGGCAAAGTGATAAATCACTTCACCGCCGCTTAATGAGACAACCGCGTGATAAGCTCCGGTCAATTATGTCAAAGTTTTCAAAAGATGATTGCTTTGGGATTTTTTAAATCCTATCAATTTTTATCCAAATTTTCTGCAAATTTTTGGAGGAATACTTCAGAACATGTAATATTTGATTTAAATATTTCCCCTTAGTTTTGACAAAGTTGTAAAATTATAAAAATCCAGATTGCTCACTGTTTTCATAGTTTTAATATTCCAAAATAAAAAAATTCACACAAATTCAAACAAATGCAGTAGACCAACCATCGCTTCAAAAATTCACACAAATACAAAAAAAACACACAGTTGAAGTTGAATTCATACAAATTGATACATATGACAAAAGAATACATTAATTGTTACATATGAGAAAATAAACATGTATTTAATTAGGACAACTAAGCTACGATTCGACCTTCGTCATGATCGCGGCGTATGTATGTAACTTCGTCCTCACTCTCTTCCATGAGACCGAGGTCAACGTCCTCTCCGAAAGGAGGAAGCTCATCGAATTGGTTGTACTCTTCCTTGTCGACAACATTCACAACCCCGACAATCCTTCTTTTTCCTTGAATAACCACGTGGCGCTTCTTGTTAGCTGGATTGGTTACAAAAAAGATTTGTGTAACACAATTAGCAAGTACGAATGGTTCTTCTCTGTATCCGACCAGTTTTAGGTCCACGGTAGTGATACCGTACTTGTCGATGTTCATGCCCCTTAGAAGTCTTACCCATTGGCACCGAAAGAGAGGGACCTTCAAAGGTCCGTAATCAAGCTCCCAAATCTCTTCTATGAACTGTAGTAGGTTTTCCTATCTCCGTTCTCGTCAGAGGCATCCGCATTTAAAACCGCTGCTTTGGTTGGTGCTCTTTTATCTTGTGCTCTTGTATAAAAAGTAAAACCATTTATATCGTATCCTTGAATGTCCGAATTGTAGTGGACGGTCCCCGAGCCAACACTTTCAACCGAGCGCACTCTGCCTCCGTGTGCATCATGTGCCTACGCAACCAATCGCCGGTTATGTCTATGCTCTCGCGATCCAACCCTCGACTTCGTTGGGTTTGTTCGATAGCATGCTCTTGTGCATGTTGACATACGGGGCCACCACAACTGATTGTCCCAAAACTGCGAAATGTGCTTGTGTGAATGAAGCTAGATGTTTGTACGGAGTGATTTCTCGCCCAGTGTCCCTTTTCCCTGTAGCCTACCCTCATGTCGTGATGTAGGCACACCAATCGGTTTGAGATCCATGTAATCAACGCAGAACTCAATGACCTCCTCGGTTCCCCAACCATCTGCAACGCAACCTTCCGGCCGATGTCGGTTACGAACATATTTCTTTATAACCCTCATGAACCTCTCAAAAGGATACATCTGATGTAGAAACACGGACCGAGAATCAGATTCTTTCACGATGTGAACAATGAGATGGACCATAATATCAAAAAGATGGAGGGAAACACATCTCGAGCTCGCAGAGAGTGGACCACGCCTTCTTGTAGCTTATCTAGTTTCAATGGATCGATAGCCTTCTGTGAAATCGCGTTGAAGAATGAACACAACTTTTCAATTGGGTCTCGGACGAACACCCCTAATTGTAATTGGAAGCATCTGCGTCATCATCACGTGACAATCGTGAGACTTCATGCCAATTAATTTTAAGTCTTTCATTGAGACTAGTCTCTTTATGTTGGAAGAGTATCCGGACGAACTTTCACCTGCAAGCATTCGCACAAAGCTAATTTTTTCTTTCTTGCTCGAGTGTAGCAGTGCGGGAAGGTACTTTTTCCTGTATCCATGTCTCGTGATGCGGCTCCTTCCCGAAGTTTCATATCTTCGAGTCCATCCGTGCTTGGAGTGTATCTTTTGTTTTGCCAGGTATATCCAGTAAGATACCAAGCAAGCTGTCACACACGTTCTTCTCTATGTGCATGACGTCGATTGCGTGTCGAACTTCCAAGTGCTGCCAGTAAGGTAGGACCCAAAATACTGATATCTTTTTCCACAAAGGAGCCTTATTACGGGAACTCGGGATAGATGTACTGCCTGCTCCCTTTCCGTGGATAATTTTAAGATCCTTTACAGCTGCAAATATCTCTCTCCCAGTGTGATTCTTCGGAGCTAAAGTGGTCTCCTTTGTCCCATCAAAAGCTTTCTTATTATTGCGGTATGGGTGATCCTTGCGGAGGAACCTACGATACTGCATGTAAGACATTTTTCGACAGTTCTTCAGCCACCGACTAGCGGTACCATCTAAGCATTGGACGCATCTATTGAAGCCTTTTGTCGTCTGGCCCGACAGGTTACCAAGGGCAGGGTAATCATTGATGGTTACGAACAACAATGCGTGTAAGATAAAGTTCTCTCTTTTATACTCATCCCGTACCCGTACTCCATCATTCCACAAGATTAGAAGATCTTCAACCAATGGTTTGAGGTACACATCGATATCGCTGCCAAAGTTGTCCGGGCCCTTGATCGATAGTGGCATCATAATGTACTTCCGCTTCATACAAAGCCAAGGAGGAAGGTTGTAGATATATAGAGTTACCGGCCAAGTGCTATGACGACTGCTCATGTTACCGAAAGGATTCATCCCATCCGTACTCAACCCGAACCTTATATTCCTTACACATATGCAAAGTGCTTCTTATATTTTCTGTCGATGTTCCTCCATTGCACAGAGTCAGCAGGGTGTCTGAGCATTCAATCGTTCTTACGCTCTTCGGCGTGCCATCGTAGCAATTGGGCATGCCTTTTGTTCGCAAACAATCGATTCAGACGGGAATTATAGGAAAATACCACACCACCTTACGGGAGATCTCATCTTCTTACGCTTCACCCGACATCTTCATTATCGATGTCATCATCGTTGTTCTTATACCGCTTTGCTTTGCAAACAAAGACACCATCCAAGTCCGCAAACTCATTGCGATACAACATGCAATCGCTTGGACATGTGTGTATCCTTTGTACTTCCAATCCCAACGGCGCACAACCCGCTTGGCCTAGTACGCACTTGTAGGCAACACGCTACCCTCCGAAGCAAATCCCCAAGAGACATAAGAGCTCGGTGAAGCTCTTATCGGACCAACCATTGCTTGCCTTCAACTGCGAGAGTATAAGCACGGTCCGCAATTTTTGTGCTCCTCCTGCGGCCGGGTACAATGGTGTCGTGGAGTTCGCACCATATGTTGGAACTTTTGAAACTCTCTTTCACTCGTGAAGTCTCCTCCCATCACGCAACATTTGATCCAGATCGTCGTCGTGGTCGCCGACAAACGATCTTCAATCGCCATACCGCTGTCTCCGCCATCTTCAATAATGTGTTGCCCTTCATGTACAATCTCATCTTCGCCGTGTTTGGTCCAACAGTATAGCCACCTTGAAACCTTTTCAAGCAAGTGTGCACGACGACGCTATGGTAGAAAATCGCTTCGATTTTTGTCATCAACGCATGGACAGCACATGTAGTCCGCCAGATTCTTCGACTTTAGCGCCACACCCACGCTTAGAAAATAACTCACACCATTAAAAAACTCTGCCCCACAACGGTCCGTGTCATACATCCACCTTCGGTCCATCTACAATTAATTAAATCAAACATTACATACGCATATAATTGCAAATAATAAATAATTGTAAACGATTAGATTTAAAAACTTATGTAGCAATTTTGACTATATTAAAATACATCAATCTTTTTCCGTTATGTAAATATCCATGTAGCAATTTTTTAGTATTGTAAAAAATGAAAATAATTGTAAATAGTTAGGATATATTTAGACTATATCAAAATATATCAATCTTTTTTCATTGCGTCAATATCCATCTTGCAATTCCTTATTATTTAAAAATTTAGAAAAAATTGTAAGTACTTAAGATATACTTTGAGTACATTAAAATATATCAACATTTTTTGATTACGTAAATATCCATCTAACAAGTTTTTATTATTTCAACATTTGAAAATACATGAACCTTTTTTCATTATGTAAATATCCACGTGGCAATTTTTTATTATTTACAAAAATACAGATCAAATTACTAACCTCGAAAAGAAGTACAATACAAATTTTAACAAATTTTTCGGCAGCAGATCGTCGCAATCTACAAATCGAGCAAAGACAGAGCGCCTCTCAGTCTTTGCTCGATCGGTCGGGAGGCAGGGGTCTCAGTTATATAAACGACTTATCACTGCCGGTTCTGCGCAGAACCGGCAGTGATAAGCTCTGAATGCGCGGGAAAAATATATTACGTGGGAAGATAATATCACTGCCGGTTCTAGTCTCAACCCGACAGTGAAAAGACAAGTATCACTGCCGGTTTAAGAACGACCCGGCAGTGATATATCTCTGCCGGTTGTTGTCTCAAACCGGCAGTGATATCTTGCTTTTTACTGCCGGTTGGTTGCATGAACCAGCAGTGATAAGTTCTCCCGTCAACTTAACTTTCGAACCGGCAGAGATATGTTATCACTGCCGGCTCGGTCCTAATCGGCAGTGATATGCCGACAAAGATTGCCTATTCTGTAGTAGTGACTGTTGCGGCTACTACCCCGATCTACCAACCTGTTCACAGAGACCGACACCGGCACGGGGCTTTAGCAGAGGACTCGATCGGATTGCCAGGGCTTGCCGGTCTCTGATCCATGCGCTCGCCTAGCTACACTACACGCCGTGCGCTTTTGTCCGGTTTCCGTCGGAATTTCGCACCCGTGCAATGCGGTGCGCTGTAGGCCGCATCGTAAAGGTAGTGTACGTGCGACTATTTTTCTTTATTTTCTTCCTGCGGTTGGAAGCAGCAGTTTCGTGTTCCACTCGGGCCTCTGCATCTGGCAAGGTGTAACTGGCCCAAAGCTCTTACACGTAGCACACGACCTTTGCCAATTTTATATGTAGCTCATGGGCTCTATCCATCCATAGTCCAAAGAAGCCTACAACTCTGGTGTGCTTGTCTCCTCGCCTCCTCGGTGTTAATGTGCAAAATGTTTTTATCGTGCTCCTTATGGAAGCCGTCAATTTGATAGCCTCCTGACCGATTATTTTTTTAAAATTTGATCTTCTTTCAAACACAATTGAGAAATAGCCCCCTCTCTTATTATAAAAAAGGGTTTTTGATAAACATCACCCGGATGTTTTCTTAACAAAAAAACATCTAAATTTTAAAACATTAGATTTGCGGTGAGATCCGTAAGACGTGAAGGGAGGTGGGATTGTGTTTTGACGGCAAATAACACATATCACCTACCATTCTTTTGTATCACGGCATAAAGTACCGTAGAACAAGAGCTCGGAAGGGGCTCGTACCGAGCATTGCTACCTCGGTAGCACGGATGAACCAGCGCGTCGGTTGATTTGCAAAAAGTCCTGGTAGCATTAATTAAGCAAAAGTCAATTAATTAATTAAAGTGAATAATTAATGTCACAATTTCATACCGAGTCGTAACACCTTAGTAGAAACTTGCCGCGGTCCTCTAGCGCGGTAGGTAACACGTGTCGCCTGCTGAATCTTTCGCAGTTGGATAAGATTCTATTTTTATAATTACGTTAGAAATGGGTTTACTGGAGAAGCTTCGGCTAAAAACAATCAACCGCACGACGGTATGTACCTCGTATCTGCTTACTAAATACAAAGAAACCCTCAGAACCACATAGATTATTCTTAAGACGACGGACCATGCATGACGACCAATAAACTCCTACGGCCAACTTCACGCACCATGAATCATGCCTGCCGCGACTGGGAACTTGGAAAGAACAAAAGATTCATGTGCGCGCGTGTCATGTCGTGCCATGTCACGGCCCTTAACCTTATATGCTCGGTCTGCTTGTGTCCGGCACACGCAAAGGCAAAGCATATATCCATTGATATATATATATATTTTTTTTTTGCAAGACGAGTCACGTAACCCACGAATGCTACAATCACATAACACGTGCACATATGTGCGCACCTTCTACACATGTTAAGGGACTAATTCTTATTGACGTAAGAAGCTGGACTATAGTCTTAATTTGTAGGCAAAAGTTCCTTGTCTTGGTAAACAACTTGTGTTGGAGGTGTGACTTTCGCTCACTCGTTTATCAATCGTCTTCCTTGATGCATGCTTTTGTTACATCTGGCCATTTTCTTGCAATGGAAATCGATATGTACCGTGGAATATTGCTTACCTATTGGCTACTGGCATTTATTCAAGAGTTCATTTCATACTAGAGTTACTGTGATAGATCAACAGATACGGAAAAAAAAAAGTTTGACGAAACGTTCAGCCGGCTCAGAATTCTTTTAAAAATGATAATATTCTTCTAGAACATATCCTATAAGGCAAATATAAGGTTGAACACGATATATCAACATGTAAAAAATGCCTTAGAGATCAGGGTATTCACAGTATTTAGACCTTGTTTGTTTGAGCTATTTTATCGGTTTAAAAGTCAAAAAGCTAAAATCTAAATAGATAGGTAGCTTTTTATCTAGGCTTTTCAAGCCAGAAGCCATCATATAACTAAAAGCCAAAAGCCACCGGAGATGAGCTTTTTTTGGCTTATTGAGGGTTAGTTTTAGATTAATACCATCAAAGTTAGGTAAAATTATCCCCCTCAACTACGTATAAAAGCTGATGGCTTTTAAACTGTTTGAGCCCAAAGGCTAGCTTTAAGCTTGGAAAGGGATGTAAATTGGGCGAGCACGGTTATATCTATAGTGATGTTATCGCAGACGGTTCCATAATAGAATCGTCTGTGATAAGTTTAAATCACAGACGGTTCTATTATAGAACCGTCTGTGATAACATCACTATAAATATAACCGTGCATATTATCTCTCCAAATCCTAGCCTCCTCGCGGTCGCCACCTCCTCACGGTCTTCGCCTCCTCGCAGTCACCTTGCTCTTCGCAGTCGCCGCCTCCTTCCGGTTCCGGTCACGCTGCCTACTCCCGGTCGCCTGCCCCCTCGTGGTCGTCGCCTCCTCCTGGTTGCGCCGCCCCTCCCGGTCACTGCCTCATCACCACCTCCTCCGCTCTCGGTCGCCCGCCTCGTCGCATCCTTCACTCCCAGTCGCTGCCTCGCCCGCTCCTGGTCGCCCACCTCGTCCCCCTCCTGGTTTGTCAACTGCTTTACATCTACTATAAGTGATTGAATCATATTTAACCCAATAGTAGTTTTTGGCCTATTAAAATTGCGTGGAGTTATTGTATTTTGTAGCTAAACTTTGGGCATAAAGTAGCTTAGCTAATTTGTTTGGGGTTCTTGTTGGAGTAGACGCTCTACTTCTCGTGTGGGAGTGTGGCTTGTGTAAGAAATACTAGTTGTAGTCCGGGGATTTGATTGAAAATAGTTAAAAGCAGTTTGTCAAATATATATCATTTCTGAGCTTTTAGAATATAGACATTTAAAGTAAAATACTAAACAATATTTAATAACTCAAACTCGTTTGTTAGGCAAAATAGATATTTATCTTTTTTATTTTTAGTCAAAAAAATGAGAAATGAACATTGTACAAGTGTATTTCAAAAAATTTGCTTTTAATATGACCGTCGAATATATGTTTAATCCGCTCACCTTATATTAGCCATATCGTAATGATCATCAACTCTATTTTTGTGCTATGTATGCCACTGATGGAGCTATCGTCAAGATCTAGTATTGAGCAAACGATGGCATATGCATTTTATTCTCTTTTTCCCTGTTATTCTAACAAATATCATAATATTTAAAAGCAAATGTGGCGACTTCCACTTCAGCTATTTATAGTTGCGGCAATAGTGGCAAGCTGATGGGTGTGCAAGTTCTAGTTAAATTTACAGCTACCTAGACAAGTGATAGTGTAACTTTTTGATGATGAAAACGGCAATCTAAACCAACTAAAGTAATATGAGGCAATGATATCGTTTGAAACGGTACAATACTTGTACTCTTTACTGTCTTGCAAAGGGGCCAGACAATTTAATTGTCTTGGGGACCTTGCATGTGGAGAGGCACATATTCAAAGAGGAATTCGGGTTCCATGTTTCTCAAGTTGCATGCTCAATGATGTATTTGGGTCTATAGAAGTTAAATTGAACAATTACAGTAATAAGTTTGGCCTTGAATTAGAGTGTTATTTCCTGTTAATTTAATCATTAGCTATGTTAGAAAGGCAAAGTGGTCAAAATTCAAAGTGAGTAACACATCACAACTGAACAATACGAACACATATGAGTAATTCCACTACTAATCACTGTCACACATGTCATTCACAATTGCAAAATAGAGTAGTACCTAGCCATACATCACAGTACACAATCTTATAAACGCAGATCACAAATTAACATTCACAGTGCACATAGTAGAGAACAATTAATCTTGAGCAACTAATCTTTATCTTTAATAATTGGAGGCTCCTAAAAGTCCGCACATTAATTGTGAAAAAGAAAACATCATAACCATCTACCTTTTGTAATTCATTCATCCTACGACAACAAAAGAGTTTAATGTATCAGGAGTGGTGCATAATTTAGGAAGGTAAAGAGTTCATGCCCTTATTTGCTAAGATAATTGTCTAGTTCAATTAATGATTAATATGACCCTAGTGTAGTAGAGGTAAGAGATTAATCTCTAGCAGTCCTACACCTTGTGGCGAGGAGGTTGAAGGTCCAACCTTCAGCAGGCTAACACCTGATAGCACACTTTGCCATTCAATTGTTCATCAATTTGTTAAATAGACATAATTCGTTACCTAATCGGCATAAATTTTATGAATTTCTTTATCTCTTTAATTGGTTATTGTAATTAATCCTCAAGTATTGAAATCTGATTGATAATTCATTGTCATATACATACTTAGATACTTGAATATGAGTTACTCTTATGCTTTGATATTAGATAATACCATTTTCCGGTATCAATCTCTTTCCTTGTTCTAAAGAATAAAGAAACCCTTTTTGAACCATCTAGTAAAAAAGAAGATGACGTCCCCTCAATCCTCTCCACCGAATGGATCTGATGAGTCAAAGATAGGAAAACCAAGCCGCGGTCATCATGACAGTCAATCCGCAGGACAGGCCCCACCCAACCTTCGAAGGCAGTGAACACATTATGGAGCTTGTGAGGGATAGTTGGACAGGAACGGGTCCCCATCACCCATCCATCCTAGAAGTCACTGAACGATGAGGAGTGCAACAACATAGTGATAGAAATTTTTGCATCGTTCGAGATCTCGAAAGACACTTTGTGCCTAGTGCGACGATACACATTGCTAGTGATGGGAAAAGTGTGGAAGAACTTCAAGAGCACACTTGTCACAAATTACGTCAAGAAGAAAATAACTCCATTATCTAATTATAGTTTCATTTACGAAGCTATATGGCAGCAATTTGTTGAGATGAAGATGGTAGAAGAATTTGTGCAACAAAGTAAAGCGCTCAAGGCCCTCCAGGCCCAGAACACCCACTCCATACACTCAGCACCGCTGGTTATGCGGGTAAGAGTGAGCAATGGAGGAGGGAGGACGAGGAGGCACTTCTAACAGGGGCATCCCCGCCATTTGCCTCGATCATAGACCCGCAGCTAGCTAAGAGCGAGGTCAAATATCACGTCTTCGGGCACCGTGTCCTTCAGGAACCCCGCAGACGAGAAAGTGTCCCAACGCCTGGTAAGATATCGAACTATGTAGTTTGTAATTGCTTCATAATTATAAGTGATATGACATGCCGGGCTCTTGCAGGTCACGTTGAGTTCAGAATCATCGTAAGCCTCTTTCCGACTG
Organism: Otatea glauca; assembly: GCA_036346275.1. Taxonomy (NCBI): domain Eukaryota; kingdom Viridiplantae; phylum Streptophyta; class Magnoliopsida; order Poales; family Poaceae; genus Otatea; species Otatea glauca. The sequence goes on along the minus strand of CM070727.1, from coordinate 15,683,182 downwards.
GACAAGGAGAAAGATGTACTATCAACGGCCTTGGAAAGCAAGGAGCACCTTGGTCTCACATGAGGTTTGGGTGTTTTTATCCCCTAAAAACAGGATTCCCACAGGACTCTGACACGTACCGGAGTAGAAAAGTATCCAAAGCCGAGCGCGAGGAATAACTAGTAGCTTCCATTAAGGAAGAGCTTAAGGAACAGATTGAGGCAGGGTTGAAAGCGCAATTTGATGAAAAGCTAAGAAGCCTTGAGGAAAGGTGGGAACTAACGGTGGCTGAGGACAAACTCACACAAACCATGTAAGCCCTAGAACCAACGACACATATCAGCTCCACTAACAGGCGAAGCAACTGCATATCCACCCCTGAGACAAACGTACATGATGGCAAATTTGTCGTCAATGACATCCAGGTAATACATATGTTTGGAATGCTTCATACATAAAATCTGTTAGACGTCTTAGCTAATTGTGTTACCGTTATGTAGGAGGCCATGTCGTGTAAGCTCCAAGTGAGACTTGCTGACAGCTCTCTTCCCCTGCAGGTTGGTTGGGGCGTGTTTATCTAACTAGTGAAGGGACGACTGTTAACAGTCGTCTGGTAGCGCTGGGTTATGCTAAAGTCACTGTGAACTACGTACATAAATTTTTCAAGCCCTCCCGCTGAAGATGCCCCAAACGATGTGATCGTGACACTAGAGGATGCCGTTGACACATTCATCCAGTGGCGCAAGAGGGGCATCTTCATTGACGACCATCCTCCAGCACCAAAGCAACATGAAGAACATGATCTACCTACTGCGGCAGAGCTACCAGCGCTACCGAAGTCACCAGCTACATTGAAGTGGGCCACCAAATCGGCTATCGTGCCAGAGCATCAGTGCAAGCCGATACAACACTTCATGCCCACTCCTCTCCCGTGAAGACGACCGAAAGTGGAAAGGGAGACGAGGGAAAATCCAAGCATATCACGAAGGATCTGGAATATGAATTTGCCCCGTTGGTCCAGAAATTCAAACTAGGAGAGCCTTTAGTAATGGAAGAGGGCCTATAAGAACTTTCAATGGATTCCATTAGATTGCATGATTGGTACATGGAACAAGCAAAAAAAGCTAGCGGTAACATGCATAACGAGTATTTCGATCAGCTTCAAGCACGAGCGTCTTTTCAACCAGTCGTTAGGGGGCTTCTTCATGGTAAACTTCAACGACTTGTTCAATCTCTTCAACCTCAACTCCATCGATGCCGCACTCATGAGATGCTGGACATTGTAAGTGTGTGTAATCACGGTCTATACATTGTGTAATACCGATAAATATCATATAACTCCTTACTTTTGTGTATATAGATACATGATCCTTGAAGCGAGAAGAAACAAAGGACCGGTGGGTTTCCTCGACCCACACATAGTCTCGAGATAAACAATGAACGAAAATTCTCGTTACATCGAGGATTACGTGATAGAGGCATAACTGGCTCAACGTGATGCAGAGTACATACTTCTACCCTACAACCCGTCGTAAGTGTTGCACTACCTGCTATACTTTGATTTGTACTTTACACACAACTCAAAGTAAGGTTGAGTAACCATGGCGATATTTCTGTGTAGGTTTCACTAAGTTCTAATTGTATTTGAACCAAGAAAAAAACTGAGCTAGCTATGTTGATTCCTTATGCAAGGGCGGCCATAACTTGACGCCTATCGAAAGACTACTCGACAGATAATCATATTTTTTCTATAGATAACTCTCATGTAACTCGAGAAATGGCTGAGGCTAACTTTGTTGGAATCACATTGGGTGTCTAAAGTGTATAGACTTTGTGGAGGGCAACACAAGGACGCTTCGAAGCTGAAACACAATTTTGACTTTCTGGTAGTCGCTAGTACACAATAATCTTATATCATTCCGTTATTATGCTCCTGGAACTAACCAATTCTATTTTTACAGTGCGCCCAGCAAGGACAAAGAAATAACCTATGTGCCTTCTACGTTAGCCATAACATACGAACCCTCGTCGGTACAAAGAAGATCAGCGATGCAACTACGTTGAAAAAGACCCATCTGGAGGCAATTTGAGAACACCTCTCTGGCTTCTTGATGCGTGAGGTCATACATCCAAAAGGCACATTCTATGCTGCCTAATTTGTGAAACTTGAGCGTTCTATTGGTTAATTTGTGAATTGTAATTGCTCATTCCATTGGTTAATATAATATTTGAGTTAATTTCTAAAATGGTTGTGTAATTTGTGATATAATCAGCTTCTGATCTATTAGTTAATATAATATTTGAGTTGATTTCTGAAATGGTTTTGTAATCTGTGATATGATCAGCTTGTGATGTGTGTAATCTGCTTGCGATATAATCTATGTAATCTGTTTGTTTCAAAAGGCATGGCTATCATTTTCTAAGGCTAGCCAATAAACAGAGAAATATTCAGCAGTAAAAAATAATATCACAGACGGTTTCATATAAGAAACCTTCTGTGATATATCACATACCACAGACGGTTCTAGTAAAGAACTGTCTATGATACACCATTGTCATCACTAGCATATGTTTACAGACGGTTCGTAAAACTGTCTGTGATGACATTTTAGAACCGTCTGTGATGACCTTTTCTGTAGTAGTGTAAATTTGGCAACAATCACTATATACTGTGATCACAAATGATAAACATGAAATAAAATTGACACAAATGACATTTACATTCACCTAATTTTGATTTCAGACCAAATCTTGGGGTGGCCGAAATCTAAAATTTAAAATAAAGAACGAAAGAAAGTCTATAAATTTAGCATAGGACTCTTGGGATGAGGAAGTCACAACGTAACAAAGCCAGGTAAAAATACAGTTGCATCTCTTTATGTTGCATTTGCTATGTCTCCAGAGATCCTATATTGTGCTTCATCACCCACTCAGGAGTTGATCGGCTGGCTATTACCAGATAATATCGGCCGGTGATGCCTCATCCTCTTTCTTGGAAACATCTCTAATTTATATCTAGCTAGCCGCATATTTCATTCGTTATAGTAGGCTTAGTAGGAATGATACTCCAATGCCTTTGGGTAGCATAAGCTGCAATAGCACACCACATTGTGAGTAAACGATGCTACATAAAGTAAACATGCATGCTAAACATACACGAGTAGATCAACGTGGCCATATCGAACCTAAAATAAACAATAAGAATAGGTTCATCAATTCCATCTTAATGAAACTATTATTAGCTGATTAGCAACACGAACATTCATCCATGAAAATAGGGAAGGAAAGTACTGCATGATTCTCAAATGATAGCATAATTCGGAACTCAATAGAAACCCAAAAAGGAACTAAAAAGGGAGCAATAGCCTGGCATAGTAGAACAAACTGGTTTAGACATGCGTATGAGACTTAACAGAGGAAATGCCCCTATGCAGAATGACTTGCTCAATTTGAATGTAAGTTTTCCATATATTTTTTTTTATGTCATAATTTGTATATGTATTTTTTGCAAGATTTTCAAATGTATTCCTCATAAAAAAGCATTACTGTTTGCCTCAAAAAAATTGGTGCGAAATCCGGTCCAAAAAACATGAAAACTAGTAGAATTTGTGATGTCCGAAATCTCGCAAAAATCCACCAAAATCACTATATCAATTTGAAAAACATTATTTTTCATGGGTTAAAATTTAGAATCTCAGCCTCAGCCAGAATTAGAAATTTCAGTCAAACTTTCCGAAATCATGACAAGATTTTAAACCTAACCGAAAGGGTGAGAAATTCTCGCCAAGAACATCATCACAGTGGAATCTGCATGGAGACAGCGGCTACTGGGCACATCAGTGTTCGTGCTAGCTAGGGGCACAAGAAAAAGCCACTTTGAACACCTCCCACATCATCTTTATTTCCAGGTCAGCCTTGGTTGTCTGTTTGCTTTGTTCTCTTGCTCTTTTTCTCCCAAAGGCGTGGTGGGCAGGTGATCAGGTCACCTCACCCTCATCGAAAAGGTACAGGACAAGAACATGAGGCGTGTGGAAGCCACACTACCCTACTGGCTTAGATCAGTTCGTGTCCCACCACCTACCCAAACCAATAATGCATCTGATTTTGATCTTTCTCTCTCTTTTTTCTGGGCCTTGATTTTGATTTTCTTTTATTGTCTTGTTGGTTACTCGGTCCATGAAGCATATAAAAAGTTAAATCGTTCATGATGGAATAAGATAAGAGCATATCTATAAGTAGGTCTATTAGCTATCAGGGTGGAATAAATATATTGTGATGTGTTGGTATATAAGACCAAATGCTTAAGATGCACCACTGATCATCCAAATAGCACAAAGATCTATCTAATAAAAGATAATACTAGAGATAAGCATGCCACTGAAATATATGCTTTCCCAGCCTTTTCGTTGAGAAGTTTAAACTATTGGGTCGGCCATCTAGGCGGCTAGCTAGGCTTGATCAGGATCGTTAGACCCGTGATCGGATGAGGCATATTGGTAGAGAGGTACACAGGTTTAAGCATAAATAATAGTTGTCTTTCTTGCTCTAATATCGTATTGAGTTTTATGTAAGCACCATCCATCTTAGCCTCCATGTTGCTTACATTGTTACTGAAAAGTGACGAATTGTTATCAGAACAGAAGCCTCTAGTACTACGTATAGCTTTTGTTCTCTTATTGCAAGATGTAAATAAACCAGAATAGCCTACATGACTAACCAAAGAGCCACCGAATACCACTTGCATTTGTTCATTCCAATGTGTGACCTAAACATTTGTCTGTAGCTTCCCCCATGACCTGCACCAAATGCAATACTATGGCGTGACCAGATAGAGTATTACTACTGGTTAACTAGTAGTATATCCTCTTGTAGTAGAACAGCTAGAAACTGAACTAATCAGGCCGGCCTGTGGCAGGCACACGCGAAGGGGGCGATGGAAAGATAAGTTGGCAACGACGCACAGCGAATCTATTTAGGGCACGTTTGGGAGTGCTATAGTTTTTTTGAAAACCTGATTTTTGGCTTTATAGGCTGAAAAGTAGTTATAACTTTTTATAAGAGGCCATTTAATTTCCCTAGTAATAATCTGTAAAAACAGATCCAATCCAGTTTTCAGCTTTTATATATGACTTTTAGATTATACCAAAAATCACTTAAAAGTTAAACTGTTTGAGGGGCTTGCTAGCTTTTCAAAACTGAAGCTAGCTTAAAGCCTCCAAACAGGACGTGATAGAATTTTAGATGGCGACGCTGCTGTAGGTTGAGCTGTTTTAGTAGTTTGGCTTTGACACATGTTGTCTCCTCTTATTGTCTTGGAATGCCGTGTTATTCTTTTCAGATGCCAAAAGGACTTTTAGATTGATTGCCTATCTGTAGCCATCTCGCCTCAGGGGCATCACACCTTGAGAGAATTGGATGATTTAGATGTGACGTGAACTCTGCGAAATGGCAATATGCAAGAAATTACCCATTTTTTGCGCTTCTAGCAAACCATTTTTGAAAATCGGTTGAAAATTCGAAAAAATTATAACATAACTGTGTTGTGAAAAAAATTGTATGTCTTGTTTGGAAAGTTGAGAAATTTTCCTATTCCTGCAAATAATAATAAACCGACTCCTGTGAAATTTCTGTGTTTTGTGTTCGAAACAGACACGTATTGTTATTAGCTCCGTGATAAAAAAAAAAGTTACAGCACACAGAGATGTTATGAGCTGCCAACACATAAAAAACAGACTTGATAGAGGCTGAAAGTTGAAACACCTTAGCCCGAAGGTGCGTGGGTCGTACTATGCTCGATACCTTTAAAAAAATTGAAAAGAACTATAAAATTATCTCTTTAATAGACTAAATTTGTTGATTGAATTGGTTCTAATTTTAATGGTTTGCAATTTTTAAGACTTTAGAACTATTTGTACTGTAATTTTAGTAAATTTTAAATATATGTGTTGGATTTATGATCTTACGAAATAATCGTGCAAGATTATAGAGTTATACATGTGAAGTGTCACCCTAATGAAATATTTTTAGTTCCACCACTGTAGATGCGTCCTTCCACCTCTGCCAAGAGGCATTAACCAGTTTGAGTACATGATTAAAGTAAGAAAAAAACATAAATTTATACTAGCACGGTTCAATACAGACCTTCCCTCCGTGGGAGAGCAACAAGACAGCAAGGTTACTCTGGAGTTTGTTGGATTCTGTCTAGATGCATCGTTTTTGAGTTTGTCATGCACCAGGGTACTGAAACTGAACTCTGTTTTGACTTCAGCGCTCCTGTATGCGCGACCAAACCTTGGTGACACCCTCGATCTCCCGCATGTTAATTAGTAACTTGAAATCTACTACTATATAGTACGTGCTAAACATGAAATTTTTTGATCAAGCTAGAGCTTATCCGGCCAACCTGTGCAGGCTTCAATCCTCATTAATTTCAGCTTGTAGCAGGGGCGGATCTAAGGGGTTGGACCTAAAAAAAAATTGAGAAACATTATAAATTATAAGATTATCTCTTCAGTAGATCAAATTCGTTGATTGAATTGGTTCTGATTTCAGTGGATTGGAATTTTTAAGATCATATAATTATTTGTATTGTATTTTTAGCAAACTTTAAATATATGTATTATATTTACGATGTTACGAAATCATTATACGATACTATAGAGTTATACGCGCGAAGTGTACACCTCTATAGAAATTTTTCTAGTTCCACCATCAGCTCGTATGGCGTGCAGATAAAACTCCATCATCCATCCGACCTTACCGGTTTCCATGGTTCCTCTACGAGCTGAAATCGAAATCAGGCCGTTCTACTGCGCATTTTTCACCATCTACACTACGCATATCCTGGAATCCTGACCTTGCTAGTTTCCTTTTCCCCAACCGAAAGTTGGAGGCTACCTTGGCAAGTGGTTCGACGATCCCTTCGCTAGCTTTAGCTTCAGCTCAGCTAGTGCGCCGCACGGCGCGTGGCACGCAGCGGCGGCAGTGACGCCTGCTTTTCCGGGCCGCCTTTTTGTCGTCGCGGCTCGTGGCGGCCACACGACAACGGCCGGCGTGTCACGGCCGCGCCCACGTGTTCCCCCTCGCGGCGCGAGATCCGAGCGCCGATCGCGACCGGCGATCCCTGGCCCCCATCCTCTTGGACGGACACCGGTGGATGGACGGATGGTATTACTTGCGCTGCCATTGCTGTGATTAATCTATGTGTTCCTTCAAAAGAAATTAATCTACCTGCTTCTACTCTATTAGCAAAAGGTGGTAAACTGCTACCAAGAAGCACTTCAGGACACAAGCTCAAGGTGATTGACCCCGTTCCTGTGTGCACACAGACACAGTGAAAGTGGATTTTTACCTCTCGAAGAGGATATCTCCTTTATCTCATCCGCCATTCAATTTGTTTTTTTTACCTTAAGATCTGTATAGTATATTTTGAGAACATAGAAATATAGTAAGAGACAGAATGATGCAAATCTCGAGATGAATTGGACAATGGATGATATAAAAGAACGTTTCCTTAAGAGATAAAAGTTTTTGCCTGCAAATAGTATGCTTTGTGCTGTTCATGTGATCGCTCCAGATTACGTGGAAACCACATGTGGTAATACCGTACAGACCCAAATTAAAAGGTAGGGCAAAAAAAAAGTACTCCCTCCGTCCTTGAAAGTAAGGGAGAGAAGCATCCAAATTGTGTCCTCCAATATTAGGGATTGAGAGCTCTCCCCTTTAAATTGTGTCCTCAAATTGTGCCCATGCATGCAGATGCACGCAGATACATACGACCACACATATTCCAAAACAAAAATGAGGCAAGTCATTCCCTATAATCGTGATTAATCAATGCATGCATGTTGCCAATTAATAGAGATACAGTATTAAATAGGGGCATTAGAGTCTTTTGGCAGAAACCATAATCTGTCCTAAAATTTCTTCTGTCCCTTATTTTCCAGGACGGAGGGAGTATCTCACTGTTACTACGTTTTGAGATGTTATTTTAGGAGTACGATTTATTAGGTGTGTGGTAAGCATACCCTGGTCGTGGTAATATTGAGTGAAAACTTTTACTGCTACTAATTATAAACCTTTCTATACATGAATGCGAAAGACCAATTCGTACTTGTGCTAGGCGGTTTTCTAACTACAGGAAAAGCTCAAAACAACCACCTTTTTAAAATTGCGAACCTTTTGCTTTGGAATTAAACAATGCGTTTAATAGTGTGATGAATGGCTATTTTGGAAAACCACGTGAATAATTCGAACAGAATCACAAGTACTAATTGCACGTTCACACGAGACCTTTGTTACCCTATCACTACTACAGAAAATGTTATTACAGACGGTTCGGAACCGTCATCACAGACGATTTCCCGAATCGGCTGTAACCATGTGTCAATGATGTTATGATATCGCAGACGGTTTCAAACTAAAACCACCTGTGATCACAAGTACTAATCGCACGTTCACACAAGACCTTTGTTACACTATCACTACTACAGAAAACGGTTTCCCGAATCGTTTGTAACCATGTGTCAGTGATGTTACGGTATATCACAGACAGTTTAGAACCGTCTGTGATAGAAGATATCACAGACGGTTTTAGTTTGAAACCGTCTGTGATATCATAACATCACTGACGGTTTTCAACTGGTACCGTCTGTGAAAATATCTATCACAGACGGTTTTTACTAAGAACTGCCTATGATGTTACTTTTGGAAACAAAAAAAATATCTTCACGTACAGATGATATTTCTGTGATCCAACTGCTCTGTGCTAGTTCAGACATAATGGAAGAGCTACTGGATGTGAGATATCCCATGTCCTAGCTCTGAAGAACTTGAAAATGCAAAATCGACGAAAAAAACTTCAAAAGACGTTTTGAGGTCCTAAATGATGTTTTTTCGGAGCCTCGCGTAGAACTTCTGATGTAGCCCCCTGACTTGGACTTATGGATTTTCAAAACGAACTTTTCGTTAGCTTTCCAATGAGCACAAGAACGTCGCGATCGGAGCTCGTATGCAAAAGTTATGACCGTTTTACCGAAAGGTGTACGGATCAAAAACGAAAACGCCGCAACATCAAGAGTGCAAAAGAGAAGAGAAGAGGGAAAAGAAGAGGAATAGGAGAGGATGAGCTATGATATTTTAATTGAATGATTCGAACACCACACTTACCTAACATATGGACGGCGGTATGCTCTAGTTGCGATCGGAGTAGAGGAAGAGGAGATGAGTGGAAATGAGATGAGAAGAGAAAGTGGAGAAGAAAACAGAAATATGAGAGGAGTGGAAGAGAAGTGAGAAGAGAAGAGGAGAGCAGAAGAACTGAGAAGAAAGCAGCAGGAGAAGAGCCGCGGGCTGGTATTTTAAAAGAAGTTGAAAACGAGACGAGCGGGAAGTTCAAATTTGGTGAGAGCGGAAAAGTTAAAATATTATCACAGACGGTTTCTGTCTAGATAAACCGTCTGTGACGTGGTTTATCACAGACAGTTATTATAACGAACCGCCTATGATAAATCGCTGACGATTTATAATATACAACCGTTTGTCACTACTACGCAACAATCCATCCTTACTGGCCTATCACCGTCGGTTCGTAACTCGAACTGGCAGTGATAACACGCTATTACTGTCGGTTCAATATAAAAACTGGCAGTAATACATCACTGCCGATTTATCCGTCAGAACCGGCAGTGATAACAGCCGCTATCACTATCGGTTCAAAATAAAAATCGGCAGTGATGTATCACTGCTGGTTTATCCGTCAGAACCGGCAGTGATAATAGCCGCTATCACAGGCGGTTCATTCATGCCAAGAACCGTCTGTGATATTGTCTTTGTCACAGTCGGTTTAAAGCGTTTTCATTAATAGAGACGATCTCGGTAAAGAAACCGTCTGTGATAATATTATCTCTGACGGTTAAGTTAGAACCGTTTGTGATAAGGAGTCTTGGATAGCCTCTTTTGTAGTATTGTATGATACTCCTTCTTGTGCTTAGCAACCTCTGGATCGAATAAGAGTTGTGAAATACGGCACGAATGTACATATTATCAAGAACGATGATGATGAATCTGTAATAGAAAACCAAAATAAACGACGTTGAAGCAATCACGACGAGAGAGAAAAGTTTTGGAGAAACCAATTGCAAATTCTTTAAGCACAACCTTAGTCGCTCTTTCACAACCCTCTCAAACCTTTAGGACCCCAGACCCTTGTCCTCTACAAGTATCAAGTGTTAGAGAATAACCTAGTCTCTAATCATTAATACACCTCTACTTTAGATGAGGTCCTTCGCTTGACTTGCTTCTTAGTTGTTTGGGTTATCTACGGCCACCCCGTCTGGGTTTATAACTTTATATAGTTCTCTTTGTCCTCCTTCAAAAGGAAGTAAGGATCCTACTCTAAAACTAGAACTCATAATCTTATTAAAATTCATCTAATAATTCTTATAGCACACATTCCTATACCATAAAAGACTAGGTATAAATCACCGTACTCGACAACCTTTGTACGGACAAAACCATAAATTACCCCACTTTGCATGTCCAAACTAGACATTTCGCCCGACCTGTTAACCCTATAAATCCCCCCTCAACTGTGCCCACTTCTCCCAACAAGAACAACATCAGAAACACCGCAAGCTAATTAAGCACGAAAGGTTTAATCGAACCAGCTACTACCTAGTTAATTAACCGCACACGTACACCGATCGATAAGATGGTGTTGGAGAGCGGCAAGAAGTTTGTGCAGGACGAGGAGAGGCAGAGGCTGCTCCTGGAGGAGCACACCGAGAAGCACTTCACCGCCAGCGAGGTCGTCCGGGACATCATCATCGGCGTCTCCGACGGCCTCACCGTGCCCTTCGCCCTCGCCGCCGGCCTGTCCGGTGCCAACGCGCCCTCCGCGCTCGTGCTCACCGCCGGGCTCGCCGAGGTCGCCGCCGGCGCCATCTCCATGGGGCTCGGAGGGTAAGGGGGAAAAAAATCTTCTCGATCTTCTAGTGTACGTTTCCTTCAATTAATCTTTGCATATCCATTTGTTTCTTCTGCAATCAGCTTGCATGCAAATGCTGTATGCTTAGCTTATTCTGGATTTCTTTTTGTCTTTGCTTCTTCTTCAAAAGGTTGACGCATGTACATGCATGTTAAGAGGCTTCAACTGAATTTTCTCTTGTTCAAATGGAGATTAATGCGAGTAGCTAGCTGTTCTTGATGCAAAGAATGGTGAACACCTTCTCTTAGAAGGAAGGAGAAAGGAAAAGGGAAAACTATTAGCAGCGTTTATAGAGACAGACAGTACCCCCCCAACTGTGATTCAAAGTTCCAAACAAGGTGTACCATGTGTGTGTTGTGTTTTCTAAAGGAAGTTCATGCATGCAAATGTATAGTTTATGGGGATTACTATTCATGGCATGCATGGCTACTGAAAATTTTAGCAGATACGGTTTGTTGCTCTTTCCCTTAAAAAAAAAGAAGCTTTTCCTACATTGTTCATGTCCCAAATTAGAGCATTTTCTCTGCTGGACGAGTAATTAATTCCCTTGGTACAGCATAACCATTCTAATAGTGGCGACCAAAATGTCAGGTACCTCGCCGCGAAGAGCGACGCCGACCACTACCACCGCGAGCTGCAGCGCGAGCAGGAGGAGATCAACACCGTCCCCGACATAGGTCAACCTTTTTTTTAATTAGTATAATATGGACGCACACAGCCTACGCGCACATCGTATACTCACACACGACACGTACATACATGTATACGCATTCTCTCTACCCAAACTAAAAAAATTATTAAAGACTGCAAAATTCAAAACACGGAATCACGCTATCTCACTTAATATGCATAGATATGTATACTCATTTTTTAATCATGCCGGTGAGACGCACTTAATTCGATCGTAAGGGTCGAACTCAGGTGGACGTGCTTCTCGGGGGCAGTCACGACCCCTGAGCCGTAGCGCAGTTCTCGACACAGGTCAACCTCTCTACCTGGCACACGACATGGCAAGGAATAACACTGCATCTTCTTAGAAATAAGGGGAAAAAGGGTTGGTCTGATTCTGATCTAACGGCTGAGATATCCCTGGAGCAGAGGCCGCGGAGATCGCCGACATCCTCTCGCAGTACGGGCTGGGCCCCGAGGAGTACGGCCCGGTAGTCAGCTCCCTCCGCAAAAACCCGAAGGCCTGGCTCGAGTTCATGATGAAGTAAACAAAAGCACGTCGATTAATCAGCCTCATTAATCGACCAGCAATTTGCGAAGATAATTAATGGAGTGCGCGTTGGATTCTGATCAATTTGCAGGTTCGAGCTGGGGCTGGAGAAGCCGGAGCCGCGGCGGGCGCTGACGAGCGCGGCGACGATCGCGCTGGCGTACGTCGTCGGCGGGCTGGTGCCGCTGCTCCCCTACATGTTCGTGGCGACCGCCGACCGCGCCATGGCCACCTCCGTCGCCGTCACCCTCGCCGCGCTGCTCTTCTTCGGCTACGTCAAGGGCTGCTTCACCGGCAACCGCCCTTTCCTCAGCGCCCTCCAGACCGCCGTCGTCGGTGCCCTGGCCTCCGCCGCCGCCTACGCCATGGCCAAGGCCGTGCAGTCCATCTAGCTACTTGCCTACCTACCTAAGGTCGCGCTTAACTCGCCGTGTCATGAACCTGGCTATATATGTAACCAAAATAAAGTGCAGCTATGTACGCGTATGTTAATTGGCATGTTGCTCTGGTCAATTGGTAGCTGTGCAAATCGTAGTGTACTCGTAAGTAAGTGTACTGTTTTTCTTTTTTGTTGCCATAAGTACGTTTTATTTGTAAGGTACTCCCCGTAACTGAATAGATGTCATTTTATGTTCTTCTATTTTTCATCAAGACATATCTACGAAAGACTGTATTACTTATTTTTATTATATTTTTGAATGGTGTACCTTACTCTAGTACATAGTAGTAAATGATATTGAAAATAGCTAAAAGGGAGATGTATAGAAGGAAAAAAATCTCGAAATTACAAAATGACATGTATTTATAAACAAAACTCGAAAGATAGAATCACATGTATTCGGAAACAGGGGAGGTGTATAGAAGGAAAAAATAATAAAAAAATCATCTCGAAATTACATAATAACATGTATTTAGAAATAAAACTCGAAAGATAGAATGACATGTATGCATTGTTTAGGTGCAATGATAATAATTTGAATCAGGTGACAAATGAGTGTTGCTGATTGGCCAAATGAAGGCCCATATTAAGTTTATGTTGGGCCTTACCATGCTAAGTTGTCCTTCTTTCTTTCTTTCTGCCTGGTGGATGGGTCCATGAAACTACTACATGTAAAGATTAATGAACCGTTCCAATATTTAATCTGTGTTTTTTGGGTTTGATATCAGCCTCTCAAGTTCACCAAGGGGCGTCTCAAGAAAGAAAGAAAGTTCACCGAGGGGCGCCGTAGACTAAAGTTTGCTTTCCATGGCAAAGTGAGATGAGATATGATGTTTCTGGACGGAATATCTATCTATTTTGGTTCGAGCGACCGCGACTTCAAGTCTTAGTTAACAACGAGAGCGCTGCTATGCGTACGGATGAATTTCCTTTACGCAGTTTTATATGTGTCGCTGACAAGTAGGCTTCACAAGAGCATGTAAAATATTGTGCACGGCGTATCCTTTCTTTTCACAACGATGAAAAAGATAAGAGGGAAAATCTACTTGAGATAAAAAAGAAAGAAAAACGGGGCTACTAGTCCAATTGGCATAACCTTTCAAGACTTTTTTTAAGTCATAAAGTGGCCTATTCCATCTTTACCCTAAACCGCAAAATTCACATTCTAATGAAAACTTCAGATATTGCGCTCATGATCAACACTTTCTCACCAATCAATCATCCCAACCCAATCAGAAGCATTCTTCGATGAACAAATTGCCTTTTCTTTTCCTTTTTCCCACGCTGAAGATTTGAGAGCTACTTTCTCACAAGGCTTCTTCGTGCGTCTGTGTGTGTGTGTGACAAAAGTAGTAGGCTAAATAAGTAGGGTAGGTTAGGATACACAAAAAGGATGTGGGTGTCAAGCATCCAGGTAGACCTCCAATATATAGAGAGCACGAAAGAACTGTGGCAATGCCTGATATGTATGGATGGTGAATCATCATTCATCCCTAACCTTTTTGTGATATGCATCCATCAGATTGAGCACCGGATAGACAGCATTCCTCCAAGTTGATGGATATTGGCAATCATGAATTTCGATTCTTGTGGACTCCATTGGTATCATTCCTGATAGATTCGTGGCATGTCTGTTCACACCAATGGTTTATACTGAGATTGTTGCTTTGCTTCAACACAGGGGAATTGTAAAATCTACCTTTCATTTATGTGTTAATATTTATGTAATTTTTAAAAAGAGATGCATAGAAACAACTCTCGGAGAGTAAAGGGGTAGACACTGGTGGAGATCTCTAACAGGCAAGAGGATGACAAGTAGTCTTGTAGTGCCACTGATTAAGTATTGCATCTTTCAGAGTACTGTCAAGCTGGGCTCCTTTGGCCAGGTGGTTCGTTAGGACTAACGATAGCGTTGATGCAGCACATAATGTGGCAAAAAGATGATAATTAGGAGAGCTACATACGTGGCCATTCACGTCGATGTTCTTCTAAAAATGCAATCACCGTATGGTCCTCCACTACATGTTGGCGTCTTCCGCTAAATCACATAGCCACTTCAACGCTGTCGACTTTCTACTGGGTCTGCAACGAACCACTTGATGCAATCGGGTCATTCTGTCACAACTTGAAAGATACGGCTCAATCACCAAAACTAAAAGACGCGTGGAAGTGAAACAAAATTATAGGAAAACTCCATATGGAATACTACTTGAAAAATTGAAGTTACTTGCACTAGCCAAGCTTTCTCCAGAGTGAATCTAGGCTAGGCATAACGTCTGCCTCGTTCAGGCAACTGACTAATCATGGGTGCATGCTTCTCGAAGCAAGGCAGAGGCACCCAAACCAACCGAGGTACGCACGCATGTGGCTAACCCTGGATCTTCTCGTCCGGTTCACTGAATCAGTATGGAATTGCCGGGCAGGTTCGTTGGATCTGTACAGTTCCGTTTGGCCTAAACATTGCCCTTGTTCTCAACAAGAACACAGTAGTAGAGGAGACCACATTATCTTGTTGGAATTACTTTCTCCATAGATACTTAAAACCTCACTTTCAGTATCATGTAATGCGGATGTGGCAGACCATGTGCTCTTGTTGTTGCAGTGAGAAACAATTATTTGTCAAAAGGAGAAAGGAATTCTGTAGGGAAATGGGTGAGGTGAATACCATGTAGTCCGGACGCTTCACCTTTCTGATACCCAATTTTTTGGTTAACCGCGAGTACTTCCCCTGATGTCCATATGCACATTCAAGATAAAAGTGAAGATTAATGTCTAAATCGCGCTACAACCTACGTTGAGTGTACATTGCATAGCTTTGATTGGGGGAAGGACCCTAGATCGGTTGTCCACTGGACAACGTTGATTGGGGACATAAGGATAAGGGCATGCGCTTAGCTAGCATCACCGTGAATGCCTTGTGAATTTTTTTTCTTTTCAAATATTAAGCGAGATCTCACTAAATTCAATATTGATCGCTTATTTCTTTTGATCCAATAGATCAGATTAGATAGTCTTTATTTACACTTCTTTCGGTAGTAGAGTAGTACGAATGACCTTAACAAATCAACGGTTAGAGTAAAATTTCTTTAAACGAAACAGCTAGAGCAAATTAATTCTCTCTAGAAAAAAAACAAATCAATGTGAGAATCCCTGTTTGTGATGTTTGGGAGCCTGAAGCTCCCTGTTGTGCCTTCTAAGATTCTCCTTTTTCTATTGGTGTATAACTTCTTCTTCTGATTAGGGAATCCCTGTGAGAATCCCTGTTGGCGTAGCTCCACAAGGTTTCACTCTGTTGCTCCCAGCTTCGGCTGTTCTGTAACTGCTCTACTCTTTTAATACATCGACAGAGCTCTTGCCTATTTTTTTTTCAAAAAAAAAAATCGACAACTCTAAAGGCTGCTTTGGGGGCTGTGGTCAAATTTGAAAAAACTTTTTTGGTTTCTTTGGTCAGAAGCATGTTGTAGTATGACGGTTGTGGCTTTTCTTGTTATCTTTGTTTGGCAAATCGTCACTGCAATTGTAGCTTTGAGAGCTAACCGAAATAGAAGGTAGCAACATAGTGAAGTACAGTGGCATCCGAGTGGGGAGGTGACGTAGAGGCGGCGAGGCGGGGTGGCAAAGGTTGGGAAGGCGGAGTGAGCGAGTTAGGAGAAGTTCAATTGAAGCCACAGCTGAAAAGCTCCTCCTCAGCAGCTGCAACTTTTGGGAGTGCTTCTGCTGTGGCTTAGCTTCCCAGCTGCTTTGCAGCTATGCTGTTTGGGAGAGCTTTTAGCCCAAAACTAAAGCAAAACTGAAGTACAGCTCCCCTAAACAGGTCCTAATTTAGCTGCTACGGATCAAGGTCACTAGGCAGAGTAGCAAGGTCTTAACCACTGAGGGGCCAGTTGATTGTCATCTCTAATTTGCATCTCTTAATTTCTCATGTCCAAGTGCGACATCATGTGGATGGATGTGTGACTCAATGCAAGACAAGAGAGAGGTCAACGTTGGCACGCAGCTCCTAATTCCCCCTTTCTTTGCCCTAGCTAGTGTTCAACTCCCAATCCCTGGTCTGCTAGAGTACACCAAGTTCTGTATCCGGCTAGTTCCCTTTCGAGACGGCACCGAACACTTCGAGATTGGAGCATGCAATGCAGTGCATATTTGGGCAAGGCATGCATGTTCAACAGAGGGACCATATGTCATATCTGTATTATGCAAGGACTCAAAAGTAATTCCGCCTCATGCGGCGAAGCCCTGGCAGGCTGGTGAGCAATCTTTTTCCCTTTCCCCCTTTTAATTTTCACGCGTTCATCTAGACCGTCCAATTTTTTGGTTGGTTAATCGGACTGCTCACAAACTACGGAGGGTTATGTTTATTGTATCCTGGCTCATCCGAGTTCTTCGGGATATAAACATGCTGGTCACAAAAAAAAAACAGAGAGAAAGAAACACGCGACCTTAAGCAAATGGAATCAACGGGGTGTTTGGTTCGAGGGATAGGACGGCAAATAGATTATCTGATTTTAACTCCGAACCTAACTCATTTATTTGGTTTAAGGAATGGAATGTGTTGGTCCATCTCATCTCTTGTAAGTGTAATGTTAATATAAAATAAGAGTGTTTCATCCCACTAAATTTTATGAGATGATCCTATATAGACCAACCCATCTTTGGATGAGAACTAAACAATCCACAAATCTCCAAGCCGAGGAAATTAAAGGGGAGTACTTGCATGCGAGCGCTCGGGATTTGTCTTAACTAGAAAACCCTTGATATACTTCTCATCCATCGTTACGCTGGCTATTTTTGAGATGTTTGGTTCGAGAGATCATCTTATTCTAAAATAGATTGATCCATGGTAGAATCATCCTATAAATTTGATGGGATGATACTATCCTTTATTTTGTATTAAGCTTATTATGCTCACGAGAGATGAGTTGATAGTAAAACAACATATTCCATTTCTGAGACCAAACAAGTACGTTACGTTCGGAATTAGAATCGAACATCTGCAACTTTAAACCAAACTAGTCGTTTGATCCTCCACAAAAGCGAGGATCCAATTCCGTCGTTTGATGGTTAAGCTGACGCCGCCACTGGACTGAACTACGTTTGTCGGCGGGAGATTACTGGAAGCCGTCGTGTTGTTGCGACTAGCACGCACACTAGCAGGAGAGAGCAACAAAGCCAGCAATTCAAGATCTGCCAGACGCATGCTGCCACTGTTGGAAAATTAACATGGTCTAATGTTAATTTAATTTTATGGTTACATAATAAAAATACGAAGTTACTTCTTCCGATAAATTTATTCTGAAATTAATTCCAACAGCCAGGTCTCATCAGTCCCATGAATTGGTATTATTGTATATCCACCTGTTTCTGAATGCCCGATTATACGGACATTTTACCTGTACCAGGTTCATGTGATCCATGAGACCTATGTGTCACAATAAAAATAGTTTAGTCCCACACATGGATAATTATTCGGCTATCTCACCTATCCTCTCCCTCTATTTTTTTGAATTAACTCTCGTGCGATTTTTTTTTTCAGATATAGCTTTCGGACCCTTGATCCTGAGCTCCGTGTGCACTGCAATGCTAATACCGCGTATGGGAAGTGCTGCATTAGCAATGCATCATACGGGAGAGCTGCATTTTCATTGCCACAGCTCCCATCTGATGCACCACAAAATTCAAAAAAAATATAGCGTGGTACTGTAGCACTACAACGCTATAGTACCGCGGTACTGTAGTTTTTTTTGGATTGCCGCTGAATGAAGGCGCGGTATTTATCACCGATGGCGCGGTATCTAAATTTAAATATTGTTCATTATATATAAATTACCGATACCCCATATATATATATATATATATATATATATATATATATATATATATATATATATATATGGCTGCGGCTAGAGAGGGACAAACGGGCGGCCCGACACGGTCCGGCCCGATTAAAAAATGGCACGGCCTGTTTCGGCCCGGCTACTAAACGGGCCGTCTGCGTCTTACCATGTGCCGTGAAGCGGCCCAAGCACAGCCCATAAGGCTAACAGTGTCAGGTTGTGTCGACACGGTCCGACGAAATAAAACAGGCCTAGATCGCTGTAATTTGTTTTTCAGAAAATCAGAAAAAAATTTAGAAAAATAGAAAAAGTATGAAAAAATTCAGAAAAATGGGAGAAATTTAGAATAATTAGAAAAACTCGAAGGATGTAGAAAAACTTTTTAAATATACATATAAATTAAGAAAAAGCTAAAATATGAGATAAATTCTTAAATGAGACAAATAATTTGAATTAAATAATGAGCTTTATAGATGTTTGGTTGCCTCGTTAAAAACTTTGCCAAGTAAAAACTCAATACGAGAAAACCTTGACAAAGAAAATAGAGTATAGCCTATAGCTCAGTGATACAAGAAAAAAGTGAAGATTACAATTATTCTTCCTCATTATTTAGATAAAGATTTTCGAACGTCTCCGCCAGCTCAGCATTTTCTGCAGTATGTTGAGCTCGTTGATCAGCTTGTTCTCAATCTTTCACAGTGAGAACTATTTTCATCATCTCACTTGTAAGATTTGTTCTTCTCTCCTCGATTATTCTTTCGGATAGACTGAAAGCAGACTCCGAAGAAACCGTAAAGACAGGAACTGTTAACACATCCCGTGCTAATATGGAAAGTACCGGATATGTTATCTTGTGCTCATGTCACCACTGCAAAATGTTGAAATCCTCCTCTTGCTGCTCTGGGTAATTGACAGTGTCGCTGTTGAGATAGGCAGCTAGCTCCTCACCACTTGATGTGTTCGCACTTGTCGTTGATGTAGTCGAACTCCTTGAGGAAGAGCCACTTGCACCCCATATCTTTCCCCACGCGATTTTCTTCTTACCTGTTGTGGGTGCTGGTGAAGGTCGCTGCAGGTGAACTCCAGTAAACTTCCGATCATACTTATCATAAACTTGAGATAAGTTAGCACGAACATTTGAAAAATAACTAGAATAATCAGTACCTACCGCATCACTTAGAAGTGAGAGAACAGTAGAGAATCCTCGAACTTTAGCTCTAGGATCTAAAATAAATGCAAGTGCATATAACATAGGAATTTCTTGCCAATATTTCAAAAATTTAGTTTTCATAGCATAAACAACTTCACGTAAGATATTATCATTTTTGTGGCTCTTTAAGTGGGTAAAAATTTCTAAAATATGATGCACAATTAAAGGAGAGGTTCCGTAATAAACTCTAGATAAAGCAACAATAGATTCAAAAAAAGTTCTAAAAATGACAGCAAGTATTTAGCAATATACCAATGTTGCTCTATGAGTAGCGGTTAACCATCCTGTGTACGACAGTGCGTGTTAATAAAAACAGAAAATGTACTCTCATATGGTATGAGATTCTTAAGCATCAAGTAAGTATTGTTCCATCTAACAGGCATATCCGAACCGAACTTACGCGAACGCACATTCATTGCAATACAATAAGTCTTAAATGCTGCTACCCGTTGATTAGAATAATTTAAGATATTGCAGTGCGAAAAGGTTCAAGATACTTATCTAACCTCTTCAAACCAGATTTAACTATAAGATTAATAATATGGCAAGCACAACGCTGATGTAATAAAAAACATTCAGCATAGGAATTGAAAAGCAGAGTAAGAATATTCATAGTAGAAGTATTTGCAAAAGCATTTTTTAATGTTATTGCAAAAATCTTATCATTAAGACCAAAATCGCCCACAACTTTTACAATACAATCAGCAATATTTTCACTAGTGTGTGTTACATCAATTAATTTGAATCATATAATTATGCTTTCTAGTTGCCAATCATCACTTACATAATGAGCAACTACACTAAGGTAATCCTCTTTAGCTCTACCACTCCATATATCAGATGTTAAAGACACAGAAAAAGTACATGTACTAAAATTTTCTTTTAGGTTATTGTGACAATTATTATAATATTTAATCAAATCTCTAGTTGTTGTCTGTCTAGAAACTACAGAAACCTAGGATTATGAGCGGTCCTAATATAGCTTTCAAATGCAGCTGACTAACCAAAGTTTAAAGAAAGATATTTAGAAGCGATTAAACGACAAAGAGATTCACGAGCTACCTCAAGAATGTAGTCCTAGTTACATACCGTACCGTCGGGGTTGTACTGCAGTTGAGTTTGTCTCAAAGCCATCCCGTTTTTTTCTACAACTCTCAGCATGCCTCTTTAAGTGTCCCGTTCCACCTGAAGATTTCACAGTTAATTTATGCTTACAATATTTACAAACAGCATACCTGCTCTGGATGTCGTTTGATGTCTAAAAAATCTGCTCGAAATCTTCCTAAATTTTCGATGTACTGCGTCTTATTCTTTTCGCCCCGGTGCTTGCCGATGTAGTAGCACTTGTAGAGCCTGAAGATGGCACAGCTCCTACAGCTTCGTGGGCTTCAAATGATGCAAGAAGCTCCTCAGGTGAAATCCTGAAATCAGAAGTTGGGAACGACGAAAAATCCTCGGGCTCCATAAAGCAAACTACAAGAAATAATTACGCTATTAATACTAAAATATGATTTAAAATGTTAAAAAAATAAAAAAATAAATCACAATTATCACCTTGATTTCTTAAAAGAAATCGAAAGCCAAATTTTGAATTTTTGAATTTTTGGCAAAACTATTTTAAATTTTGCCAAATTACCACCAAAAGCAAAAGAATTTCCACAAGAGAATGTGTAGAAGAGAATACAAGATTGTTGGTGTGAAAATATGAGGGGGGTAGCCACCTATTTATAGGAAAAAATTCAAGATTTTTTTGAATTTTTCGAATTTTCTAAGTCTCCAACGGCTATTTTTCAAATTAAACGGGTCGTGCCGTGTCGTGCCGGGCCCGCTCGTAAATGGGCTGTGCTGTCCTGGGCCCGCTCGTAAATAGGCCATGCCGTGCTCCTGTGCCGGCCCAAACACGGCACGGGAAAGTGGGCCATGCCGTCACGGCCCGTTTATGGCTAGGTCTTGCCGTTCTCGGGTCGGGCCTACAGTGTCGTGCCTTGGGCTGGCCCGTTTGGCCATCTCTAGCTGCGGCCCACAAGCTTGAGCCTGGCGACATGGCTGCTGCGACGGAATCTCACTGGTGTTGGAGACGAAGACCACGAGCACAATGTTTCGATGAACTTCCGACGACTTTAATTGGCAAAACTGGTAGATCTTGACGCGAAGAACTCGGTGGTGCAACCAGTGATGATGAAGATCCAACGACAGTGACAAAAATCACCAAAAACCACGATGGCGTGCATGAACAACTCTGGCGAGCTCTAACTCTTCGACTACGGCTTCCTAGGCAACGTTATCTAGGGCAAAAAGGGCGGTGACTCACGGGGATTCTCGGGGCGGGGTCTGCGGTTTAAGTAGCCTTGAGGATCGTGCTCTACACGGCGGAAATCTCTGGGTTCGTAACGGCGACGGAGTCCGAGTTTCCATCAGAAACGATAAACACACGTGTGACACGTCTCCCGATCCGACGGTCAAAGCAATGCGACAATGCGCCTCAACTCTAGGCCACACACACTCATGACGGACCACCCTGACACAGCCAGACGTGGTGGAATCCTAATCGAACACGAAATCGAATGGACGCAGCTATCTAGGGTTTCCATCAGATCTAGCAAATCTTAGCCGTCCATCTCTGATCTAACGGCGATGGCGTTCGGTCTTCTAGAAAATGGGCCAAACGGGCTGGACCGGGCCGGCTGGCGCGGGGAAAGGGCTGAGCCTAATGGGCTTTCGACCCAGCTCTATTAATAACTTTTCCTATTTAAAATAATTCCAAAAAATAGATTAAACCAAATAAAATACTAAAAATATCATAAAAATTCCAAAAAAATTGGAAAATATTTTGAGACATTTGGAACTAAAATAAAATATTTTTGATAAAATTTTATATAATATTTCTCATTAATTAAATAATTTTTGAAATTAGCCACAATCAACAATAAATAATAAATCCCAGAAAAATCTCAAAAGTTTAGAAAATCCTTAAAAACATATTAAATCCTAATAAGCCAAAAATTGAGATGTTACAAACCTCCCCCTTAAAAGAATCTAGACCACGAGATTCAGGGCTGACTAAATAATAGGTTAGGAAACTTTGACTTGATATCTTCCTCATGCTCCCATGTAGCTTCGCTTTCTGAATAATTACTCCACTGAACTCTGCAAAAGTGAATTGACTTGCTTCTGGCCTTACGTATCCAAAATCTTAATCGGCTGCTCTTTGTAGATCAAATCTTCCTGTAGCTTAATTGCTTCTAACAGTGTCTGCTCTGTTGGTTCTGAGACACTTCTTAAGCTATGACACATGGAATACAACATGCACTCCCGTCAACGACTGAGGCAACTCTAACTAATATGCAACCTCTCCTCGACGACCCAAGACTTTGAACGAACCAACATATTTTTGCACAAGATTTCCTTTAGCGTGAAACCTTTTAACTCTTTTAAGAGGGGTAACTCTAAGATACACAAAATCATCTGGCTCAAAGCTCAACTCTCGTCGATGATTATCAGCATAACTCTTCTGTCTCGACTGAGCTACTTTCAATATTTGTTTGATCATAGCAATCTGCTCCTCGGCATCCTTAAGAATATCTGGCCCAAACACCATACACTCTCCTATCTCGTTCCAATTCAACGGAGTACGACAGGGACGACATATAAAGCTTCAAATAGTGAAATTTGCAAACTTGTCTGATAACTGTTGTTATAACTAAACTCAGTATATGGCAAACTTTTATCCCATGAAGTAGCATAAGCTAAAGCACAAGCTCTCAGCATATCCTCTAAAATCTGATTAACTCTCTCAGTCTGAGCATCTGTCTGCGGATGATACGCTGTACTAAAATTTAAACGAGTTTCCATTAATTCATGCAACTTATTCCAAAATCTCGAGGTAAACTGGGTACCTTTATCTGACTTCTTTGGCACTCCATGTAAACACACAATCCTTAATATATATAACTCTGCCAAATGATCTCCTGAATAAATAGTCTTAACTAGTTTGAAATGAGCAACTTTAGTCAAACGATCAACGATGGCCCATATGGAATCATAACCACTCTGGGTTCTAGGCAAACCAGTAATAAAATCTATACCAATTTCCTCCCACTTTTATTCAGGAACCTTTAGCGGCTATAACAAATCAGTAGGTCTCTGATGCGTTGCCTTTACTCTCTGACACATGTCACATAGAGCAACATGCTCAGCAACTTCATGTTTCATATTAGGCCACCAAAAACTCTCTTTGAGATCTTGATACATCTTGGCGCTTCCTATATGAATAGAATATTTTGAATCATGAGCTTTCTCAAGAATTAATTGTTTAACCTCCTTATTAGGCATGTAGATTCAACCTTTAAACCATTTAGTACATTGACCATCCAAGGTAAAATCCTTGGCTAAGCCTTTATCCTTCTTAGACTTGATCCTATTGATCTTTTTATCATCCTTCTGGCCTTCTCTAACCTGATCTTCTAAGGTCGGCTTTACTTCCAAGGTAGCTAAGAATCCTTTTAGAACAACTTCTAACTTCTGCTTTTGAAATTCCTTGCATAGCTCATACTGATCCTCCTAAACTAACATACCAGCACTATGGCTCTTACGACTCAAAGCATCAGCTACCACATTACCTTTTTCAGGATGGTAGTGGATTATAACATTATAATCATTTATAAATTCCAACCATCTCCTCTACCTCATATTGAGATCTGATTGGGTAAAGATGTACTTTAAACTCTTATGGTCCATATATATCTCACATCTATTATCGATGAGATAATGATAGCACAACTTCAAAACATGCATTAGGCGGCTAATTCCAAATCATGCATATGGTAATTCTCTTCATGCAGCCTTAATTATCTTGATGCATATGCAACAACCTTGCCATTCTGCATCAATACACATCCAATACCTTGTCTAGAAGCATCACAATATATGTCAAAGCTACTCTGAACATCTGACAACACTAACATTGGTGCTATCGTCAAACGCTTCTTTAATTCCTGAAAAACTCATTTCGCACTCCGGCGTCCATGCAAACTTCTTCTCCTTTTTCAACAAATGTATAAGCGATCTAGCAATTGTAGAGAATCCTTCGATAAATCGATGGTAACACCCTGCCATCCCTAGAAAACTACAAATCTGGGCAACTGACTTCGGTTGTTCCCAATGTAGCACTGCTTCCACTTTGTTTGGGTCAACAGCAACTCCTTTAGAAGTCATCACATGTCTAAGAAACTCAACTTTCTCCTTCTAAAAATCACACTTACTAAACTTAGCATACAGTTGTTGCTCTCACAGCTTTTCAAGAACTAATCTCAAATATTCCGCATGCTCTTCTTCCGACTTAGAGTAAACAAGAATGTCATCGATGAACACAACAACAAATTTGTCCAAATAAATGTCATCAATGAACACAACAACAAACTTTCTCAAATATTCCATGAAATCCTTATTCATCATGGTCATGAAATATGTAGGAGCATTGGTCAATCCAAAAGATATGACCGTAAACTCATAATGTCCATATCGCGTAGAGAACGCAGTCTTAGGAACATCCTCTGCACGAATCTTCAAATGATGATAACTTGATCGAAGATCTATCTTAGAGAAAACTCTAACTCCTCTTAACTGATCAAACAAACATCAATCCTGGGCAACGGATACTTATTCTTTATCGTCACTTCATTAAGAGCATGATAATCAATACAAATCCTTAGACTTTCGTCTTTCTTTCTGACAAACAAAACAAGCGCTCCCCATAGAGACAAACTAGGTCTAACTAAACCTTTCTCTTACAGCTCGTCGATCTGCTTTTTCATCTCAACCAACTCATCAGTAGACATCCGATACGGTATTATTACTATTGATGTTGTACCAGGCACTAACTCAATATCTCGATCTGGCGAAATACCAGGCAAATCCTCAGGAAAAACATTCGGGTATTCTCTAACAACTAGCACATCCTCTAAACCGGCAACCTTCACACTGTTAACCGTCAACTGACCATCACGAACTGCAATCGCTTAAAATTCCACTCTCTCTCCTTTAGGGCTTTCAACAGACACAACCCTTCGACCACAATCCAAAATATTCTTATGTTTGGACAACCAATCCATTTTAAGGATAACGTCTAAGGTCTGGGTATCAAATACAATAAGGTTCGCTAAGAACTTTACTCCATCAATGAGCAACTTAACTCCCAAACACCCAATGTTAGACTGAAGTTTTGATCCTGGGGCTTTGACTAATAGCATACACTTAAGATTCTTAATATCCAACCCATTTTCAACCGCAAAAACTCGAGAAACGAAAGAATGCGAAGCTCCAGAATCAAATAAAACTGTTGCAAGTACTGTGTTAACCAGAAACTTACCCTGTACGACATCTGTTGCATCTTGAGCTCCATCTGCGGTGATGTGGTTGACTCGACCTCTTACTATTGCTTGGGGTGTAGCTCTCACTTGACTTGTTCCACGGTTCACTCCCAACACAGGTGCCTTAGCAGGTGTAGAACCAAGGTTGAAGCGAACAGGTGTAATACCTCCTCTCTGAGGACATTTATTGGCAAAGTGTCCTGGCTCATTGTAACTAAAACAACATTTAGTAGAAGACTGTTGATTTCCTCCTAGCGCATTGTTTCCTTTAGCAGGCGTTTGGAAATTCTGACCAGATGGATGTGGTACAAGTGTCGATGTCTTGTTCATAGCCTGTGGCTGAAATCTCACAAACTGTTGAGGAGTCATTCTCAACCTTAACTGATTTGGACGTCCTCCTTGATAAGCCATCCTGCGCTTGCGATCTTCACCAACTTATTTGCATTTGTCTTTCAAAATTAATGCCTTGTTGACCAACTCCTGGAAATCAAGGAAGTTATAGGTATATTGCACTAGTCCAGGATCACGCTAGTTCACACAGGCTCAACATAGATGAATATCACAATTATACACAGTGGAAACAAAATAAAATACTTCATATATTAATTATTAACCTGTTGACTGACCTGATGGTCAACCTTACATGACTCTGCTACATGGGCTAAACTATAATTAAACTCTGCTACATGGGCTAAACTATAATTAACAAATTAAACTGCAGTGGAATGAAAACGTAGATAAGCCCCTCAGTGTACCACAAGCAACTGACAAGGCTCTCACCCTAAACATTCGTCACTTCTAGATACAACTCCTCCAAAACTGGCGTAGACTACTCCTCAACTGGTGATTTTGTTGTTGGCAAAGGTGAGTACTTAAAGCACTCAACAAGTTGTGCACAGAATGCAATTCTAACATAACTATATGCCAGGCTTATTCCAATGGATGGGTAACATGATTACTTTACAATAAAGTAGCGTCTACAAATGAATACTATAAGTAGATTGAAAAGACAGTAAAACAAATAACAATAGTATTTAATTTGTAGTTATTTCTCAAGTAAACATGGCATCCAACCCTAACATATTCTAAACTTTCCAATGGCATCCAGCCTTCCCATCCAAATTTTCATTTTACAAAATCTAACATCTGATTGTAATCCCCGACCATTGCTCAATACCGCGAGCACGGCTATTCGAATAGATTTTACACTCTGTAGAGATTATGCACCTTACCCGCAAGATACAATCAACTCACCACATCTGCCGTGACTTTCCATACAAGAGTATGAAATTGAGCGACCATAACAAAGCCTTTACAATGTCCTATCTTAACCCAGTACTACTTGCTATGGTTTCAACACTGAAGGGCTATAACCACCACAACAGGGCCCCCCTCTTGCGCCATGTGAGTTGAACCGTATAACCCGGGACTCACACCACCACTAGTAGTACTAAAGCTAAACCATTGCAAATTAATTAGCTAGGTCTATCCCATTCCAGACATATAGTTGCATGTTTGATTCAGTTCAAAGGCTTGCAAGGTTAAATTCTTAGGATGACCGAGACAAAACTTCCACAAATCCTCTGCCGTTCTAGCCGACCTTGGCAAACTGCTCCTTGCCACTTGCCCCAATCTAAATTATTACCACCCCAGTTGATTACCATGTACCACGTGCCATCAACAAGTCAACATCGTTGTATGACAACCCCGTCACTACAACTCAACATCATTGTGTGACAACACCTGACACACCAATTCTATAAACATGTTCCATATCCCATTAATGAAGATTAATTTCATATTCTAGAAGACATGAGTTATACGTAGCATGGCTAAGCATACTAATCATGGTCTAACCAACCCATGTTGATTTCCTATTATTAACCAACTAGTAATGAACCATCCTAGGGTGACAAATAATCATAGCATACAAATGAAAAGGTAGGGTATAATCAATTGGATAGATTAACTAGATCCCAAACTATTTGAAACAGTTCTACACCTAAAATATCATGCATACTTCGAATCAATATAGTAGTTTTACAAAACTGGGTTCAACATGATCAAAGCACAATTTGCCTTAGAAAAACTCTTGTTCCTATTCTGGACCTTGCTCTTGGTTCAATGATTCCTCCTCGGATGCTCTGACCACTTTAACGTCTATGTGTATCGAGAGAAAACACCAAATAAATATCAAAACAGAGAGCAAACAAACTCTAAAAATCATATAAAATTTACTATTAAATAGATCTCAATTTTAAAAGATTTAGAAATTTGAATTGCCTCAATCGAAGCTTGTATGAGGAAGAATAGGCTCTCGAAAGATTTGAAATAAATTAAAAATTAGAAGATATTAAATAATTAATATCCCGAATTAAATCTATACTGAAAATCCCTTTATGACGTCATCATGACGTCAGCACCCGAATGGACCAATCACAGTCCGACACGTGTCACCGATGCATGGACTTGGTCCACAGAACAGACACGGTGCACGATGGACTCAGCACGCAGTGCTTCGGGTGGCGCACCCAATGTCACTGCCAACGTCACGCAGGTGACGCCATCAAGCCCACACGGCAAACCCCGCACGCGACACGTGGAAAGATCATGACCGCTCGTGATAGATCGGACGGTCCACGAGCTCGAGCCCCGCGACATGGCTGCGGCGGCGGAATCTCACCAGCGTTGGAGATGAAACCACGAGCACGACATTCCGACGAACTTCCGATGACGTTAACTGGCAAAATCGGTAGATCTTGATGTGGCGAACTCGACAGTGAAACTAGTGACAGCGGAGACCCAACGACGGTGACGAAAATCACCAAAAATCGCGACGGCGTGCACAAATAACTCCGACGAGCTCTGACTTTTCGACTGCGGCTTCCTGGGCAACGTTAGCTAGGGAAAAAAGGGCGGCGGCTCACTGGGATTCTCGGGACGGGGTCTACGGCTTAAATAGCCTAGGGGATTGCGCTCTACACAACAAAGGTCTCCGAGTTTGTAACGGCGGTGGAGTCCGAGTCCCCATCGGAGACGATGAACACACGTGCAACACGTGTCCCGATCCGACGGTCAAAGCAACGCGCTCAACTCTAGGCCACACACGCGTCATGATGGACCGCCCCGATACAGCCAAACGTGGCGGAATCCTAACCGAACAAGAAATCGAACGGACGCAGCTATCTAAGGTTTTCATCATATCCAGCAAATCTCAACCGTCCATCTATGATCCAACGGCAATGGCATTAGGTCTTCTAGAAAGCGGGCCAAACGGGCTGGACCGAGTCGGCTGGCGCGGGGAAAGGGCTGAGCCTAATGGGCTTTCGGCCCAACACTATTACCGGATTTAACATACCTTTTCCTATTTTAAATAATTCTAGAAAATAGATTAAGCCAAATAAAATAGTAAAATTATCATAAAAATTCCAGAAAAAATCTGAAAAATATTTTGAGACATTTTGAAATCAAATAAAATATTTTTGATAAAAGTTTATATAAACTTTCTCATTAATTAATTAATTTCCGAAATAAGCCATAATCAACAATAAATAATAAATCCAAGAAAAAATCTCAAAAATTTAGAAAACCCATAAAAAACATATTAAATCCAAATAAGCCAAAAATCGGGATGTTACGATTAGAGACCATCTATCAGTGTCCAAAAAGATTTTTATTTGAAAACAGAGAGAGTACTATCTTTTTGTTGAGCATATGGATTATGGTGATCGCTCTAGCTTCAACAAAAATAGCGGTACTGTGTTCCTTTCATAACCACCAAAAAGGGTTTAACTTAATTAATAATTAATTAAGATGCAAACATTGGTGGCTTTGTAGGTCCGATCGATCTTCTGTTTGGTTGTTGACAAGTATTATTGACCATGTCAATATCAAATCTCTCTAAAAAATAGACTCATATTTAGGGAACACTTAATATAACGGTTATATTTACAACCATAATTCAAATGAGCACTTATTCTTGTTATTAGCAAATTGGTCGAAAGCTAATAATAACCCGTTAGAACAAAAGGACAATCAGTTATTCAATTTTATAAGTTCTTATCGGATAAACTTATAGAAAGACAAGACAATTTCCCGTGTGATCTAGAAAAACGCCTTGTATCGATGGTCCCTCGTATATGTGTGCATCCAATTAATTGTGTCGACTTCAGGACAGAGGCACAACCGAGGTGTCAAGTTAGCTAGCTGCAGTCACCTAGCACAACATTTCTGACGTATACTCCCTCAATTTAAATTTATAACACATGTTTCTTTTAGCACATAGACTAGGATCATATTAAAAATGGCTAGATTACCTCTCATTATTACCACTAAGCACTATATTCAATGTATATATTAGAGAATATAAAGTAAAGATGGATATTTATTATAAGTACAGAGAGAACATCACACTAATTTTTGCATTAAGACATAAAATACATCTTATATTTATAGATAAGATCATTCAAAAAATACACAATATAAATTTGGAGAGAGGAAGTACAAGATATCTGAGATAGCAACACACATTAGATTTGATTTGTAACCTCTCTCGATCTTGAGTTAAGGATATGAGTTTTTCCGTGCATATTTGTCTTCGTTGGGTAAGGTGAAATGCTGAAATTAGTTGGGCAAGCTACAATTAATTAAGGAAATATGGGAGACGACAAATTACAGAGCACAATTATCTAGCTTGATTACAAGACGATATATTCGAGTCCGTCTTGCCTTCTCAATTCTGACTAGCTAGGGTCACGTGCTATGCTACATCGTGTGAAATTTGGGAAATCGATCGTGCGACACTGCGCTGCGCGAAATTTGGTCCGATGAGTATTTCTGAAAAAAAGCGTAATTTTGGTTTTCTTGTTTTTTTTTAAAAAAAGAAAGGGCTACTAGGAGCAGCCGACGAATATACGGATCACTAGGAGTCATCAACGAATCTACCAAAATGTAATTTCATTTTTTTTTTGTAATTTCGATTTTCTTGTTTTTTTTGAAAAAAATGGGTCACTAGGACCCGTCGGAGAATATGTGAACTGTTATAAACCATCAGTGAATCTGTGGTTTTTTTGGGAGAAAACCGCGGAGGGACCTAAACATAATTTTATTTTTTTGGACTGCTATAAACAGTCGGCGAATCTATGGGTTTTTTTAGAGAAAACCACGGAGGGATCTAAACATAATTTCGCTTTTCTTCGGGTCCAATACGCTAAAAACCGATTTCCTGGGACTTTAATGTATTTTTTGTTTTTTCGGATCCAAAAAAATGAAGGGAGGATCTAAACGTAATTGCATTTTTTCGAATCCTCTCTGTTAAAAACTGACTAGAGGACCTAAACGTGATTTCAAATTTCTCGAAGAACCTTTTCGCAAGAAAGGTGACGTGGTATGACTTAGGAGTCGACAATCTCTCCGGCTATAATATAAGCTACTCTAGATAGATAGATCCGACGAGAATTGAGCTCCAAATATCCAATGGTCTGTGTGCATTGGAAACATCAAACATCCCAAAAATATCAGACACCAAGTACATATAGTGGTTAAACATATATACACGATCCTGCGCATAAGATAACAAACTTTTAACCTTTAGAGGTTAAACACCAAGAAAAAACAAAGCGTATATATATATATATATATATATATATATATATATATATATGAAAAATACCATTTACTCTCACATTTGATATACCAGATAAATGAATTTAAAATACTCCTTTATCACTTTAGGTACACTCATACACTAATTATAAGATACTCCAATATAAACCATATGAAAAAATTACAAGAGAATTCATAGTTTTTAGTGTGTTTTATAAATACCTTCGTATATGTACATAAAAAGGAATATGTCAAAAAAATGTACATACCACCTTCACAAAAGTACATATCACGTAGATAGTCTTCTATGCTTGTATACTACACGTACATGCCTTTTTGTCTTGCAAGATACTCCATACGTTGTGAGATACGGCATAGAGAGTAACTATTCCCGAGAGTAGAAAAGAGGCTATATATATTAACTCTTTTGTTTAAGTGGTATATTGGAGTTGGGAGTATGTACTTCTGAGAGTACGAAAAAGGCTTATATATATTATAATTACCTAAGGCATCATGATCTAAAAAGAATAATTTCTCTATGTATTTTTATGTGATTTTTGTTTAAATTTTTAGGATGCTGAGTTTAACCAGTTTACTAACTAGTTTAAACAAGTTTGAACTGAAATTTAAACTAGAGTTTCTCTTTTTGATGATAGTTTGGTTGTAGGTATGTGCTGATTATATATATAAATCAGCAAAGCATTTGATTCAAACTTGTTCAAAATCTTTGAATTTGAGTATATTTTTTTAAGGTATGTGTTTCATTTGAATTGTTATAGATGGGTGTATACTAAAACTGAAATTTTTGAAAAATATACTCGAATATATTTGAGTATATTTTTTTAAGGTATGTGTTTCATTTGAATTGTTATAGATGGGTGTATACTAAAACTGAAATTTTTGAAAAATATACTCGAATATTGTTTAAATCCGTGTATTTAAAATCATGGTGTCCGGTACCCTATATATATATATATATATAGGAAGCCTTTTCTGTACTCCCAGGTTACATACTCCCACCTCTAATATACCACTTAAACGAATATGTTATACTTCTTTATCACTTTCGGTATACTTCAATAATAATTATAAGATACTCCAATGCGATATAGTTGGAAAAAAATTCGTCGAAACCCTTTATTTTTTCTATATAAACTTTTTCATATGTAAAAATAGTGTATACACAAATTATGCTATAAAAAGTGGAGCATGATGAAAATTTTCATAGAACCCACTTTGGAGTATCTTATATTCAGTATTAGAGTATGTTCAAAAGGATAAAGAAGTATAACAACATCATTTAAACGGTATACTTAGAGTAGGAGTACATACACCCAGGAGTATGAAATCATTTTCCTATATATATATATATATATATATATATATATATATATATATATATATATATATATATACGACGACGACGATGACGGAAAACGAAAGGAAGGACACAGCTCATCGACAAGCAGTGTTGTCGCCAAAACTGAGACCCATGATGGCTAGTTTGATTCCTCCGACAAAGTGTACAAAAATCCTAGGAACTACGACGATTATATATGTATATACACACATAAAACGCTTAATTTACTAACCGCATCGATAGCATAAAATTAATTTAGCTCTGCTGGGGATGGCGAGTACGCGTAAAGGAGCAGTGGAGACCCCGAAGCCAGACACGTGCGCAGGCCTCGATCTCACCCGAACCATCCAAATGTTTTTGATTAATTTCTTGGGACGACGATTATAATTTGATCTCGTGCTTATCCAACTTGAATTGTCTCCTGCTTGCGGTTTCTCCGCATACTCATAGATAACCGATCCTTTAGCTAACCTTGGACTTTCCCCTGAAGATAAGAATTAACGTAGCTTTATCCTATTCAATCTTAATGCCAATTAATGAGTATATACTCCATCCATTCTAAATAAACATCATTCTAGTTTTTTTTTACGAGAAAAAGAGAGCTATATTAATTGTACATAAATTAGATTACAATACTGAGTAATAAGATACCGACACAAGAAGGAAAATGTGATCTCCACACCACAGAATGCTTTGTGCGTATTGCTACATGTGCTAGTTCATGAGCCATCTTATTCTGCTCTCTTCTCACATGTTTCACCGCAAACTGAGGAAGATCTTCCCTCAAGCACCTCTGCGATCACGAAATGATGATTTGATCTTTGATCCTTCGCCGTCTTCAACAATTGAATCACTGCTGAACAATCAGATTCAACAATAATTGGTTTCCGAATCCATTTCGTCGCCAAGAGAGACTCATCAAACAAGCATTTGCTTCCACTTCCTTGGCATCAGTTCCTTTAAGAATCGTTTGCCATGAAGATAGCAACACCTTGCCCTCTTGATCTCGGATGATAGCACCTATCCCTGCTTCGTCTGAGGATGCAGAAAAAGCTCCATCAACATTCAATTTTACTTAGTCATCCGGAGGTGAAACCCAGTGGTGAATGTTATTATTTATGACCTCCTTTTAAAGACAACTAGCTGACGCAAGAGGGTGCTTCTTTCCTTTCTGATCCATGTTGTGGTTGGCTTGTTTGCAGTTAAGCATATCATTCCAATAAGCAAATAGGAATTTCACAGATGCTACATCTAAAAAAAGAATATATTACTGCTCTTTATTATATCTTTGGATAGTGAACCTTGCTCTAGTATATAGTTGTAAGTGAAATTAGAAATAGCTAAAAGGGATGAGTATAAAAGGAAAAAATAGTTAAAGGTTATTTTAAAATTATAGAATGATATATATTTAGAATAAATTTCAAAAGCTAGGATGATGCGTTGCTAAGGGCCTGTTTGGGGAGGCTGTGGTCAATTTGAAAAATTGTTTTTGGTTTCTTTGGGTCAAAGCAAATTGTAGTTGATGGTGTGACTTTTCTTGTTATCTTGTTTGGCAACTGCTCACTGCAATTGTAGCTTTGAGGGCTAACCGAAATGGAAGGTAGCAACATAGTGAAGTACAGCGGCATCCGAGTGGGGAGGTGATGTGGAGGCGGCGAGGCGGGGTGACAAAGGTTGGAAAGATAGAGCGAGCGAGTTAGGAGGAGTTCAAGCGAAGCCACAGCTGAAAAGCTTCTCCTCAGCAGCTGCAGCTTTTGGGGGTGCTTCTGCTATGGCTTAGCTTTCCAGCTGCTTTGCAGCCATACTGTTTGAGGAGCTTTTAGCCTAAAGCTAAAGCAAAGCTGAAGCACAGCTCCTCCAAAAGTTATGCATCGCTTAGCACACTTTAGAATGACCAGGTAAGCTCTGGCATTTTCTTTTGAATCTCTTATACATAGGGACGTTTCTCTCTCTTTTTTTTTTTACTAAAAGGCATGTATCGCGCGGCGGAAGCGACTCCATCCGTGTGCTGCCCCATACTTAGCCAAAGGTTTGAAATTTTGGTTCCAGTTTATATCTCAGATGTGGACGAAATCTAAAATTTCAGTGAAATCTCTAAATTTCGGATGAAATATGATCAAAATTTAAAAGGCATATTTGAAATCCAAAATTTTGAACCGAATTTTGGTTGAAATTACCGAAATTTCAGTCACCAAGCGAAAAATGGTCGAAACGATGTTCAAATATTTTAAAATTTTTTTGTGGAGAGTCCTGACATATCACTAATATTCCCATAAAAATGTCAGATCAAGATCAAGCCTGATGAATTTCAAAAATTATGATAGTGCTACTGTCCTGATAAAAAGCTGACCAGCAAATTTCAACCGAGTAGAGAATAGTGCAAATCACGTTAGAAAAATTTCAAAAAAATATTAGATAGTTCTGACACATCAATAATTTTTCTATAAAATTTCAGATAATTATCAAGTGTGAGTAATTTTAAAAAATTTGAATAGTGACACTGAAGGCTCGCCGTCAAAATTCAACTGAATGAAAAATAGTTCAAACCATGTTAAAAAAATTTCAAATTTTTTTGGATGGTAATAATGAATCACTAATATTCTCATAAAATTTTTCAGATGATAATCAAGCTAGAGGAATTTTCGTAAATTGTGACAGTGTTGTTGTCCTAATAGAAGTCTTACTGTGCTATATGTATTGCTTTCATCGATTTGATTGAGCCAATAAAACACTTTTACAATTTTTTAAACTTTTATATAATGGTGATGAGGCAATTATTAAGCTCTTCTAAAAATTTTGGATCATGATCACAATCGAGTGAATTTATAAAATTCTGACACTGTTATTGTCTTAGTTATGTTCTTTTTTTTTTGAATTTCTAAATATGATAAATAAGGTTCAATTCTTTTGAAAAAAAATCTGTATGATCCTAGACTGCTAAATATAATACCATAAATTTTTTATAGTATGATCAATCTTGTAAAAGTTTATAAAAATCTAACAGTGTTTCTGGTATTTCTATAAAACGTCTCAAAAATTCGGTTTTTCAACAAATTTTCATAGTAAATGACATTCTTAAGAGTTATTGACCCAAATCCGGTCAAAAATCTCGAGATTTTGCTCCAAAAAAATATTGTACCATTTTGAATTTTTTAAATTGTTTTTATCCGATCGGGATTTTACATCTCGTCCCTGGCCGAAATCCGAGATCTAGGCGAGAAATTTCGAAATTTCACGTTTTTTTGAACTTTGTACATAGCTTGGTCTTCCATGCAAATGGCCTAAGCAATTTACAAACTAGTTAGATAGAATCCCACGTGTTCGTGGGTGATTCCTGAATTTTAGCAGAGAGAATTTTTTTAAAACTACAGAAAAAACAAAAAATACTGTAACTCAACGTCAATTTTTTTTTGCACAAAAATAAATTTTTTATTTTTAAATAAAAATATGAAAAACGTCATCTGTTTTGCAAAAACATCCTCCAAAATTCCGAAATTATGTTCATGTCTTTCATCGCCTCTCTTACAGAAAGCCTGTTTAGAAATTCTAAAATTATGAAAAGGTCCCAAAATTTACAAAGCGGGCTTGTGCCAGAAAAAACCGGCGCAGTGTAGCGCGAAGTCCCAACCTAGTGTGTCTATAATTGTTTTCCATGAACTGGCACATTATAATTTACGGATTGTTTAGGTCGTGCTGATATCGTGCTGTATTCCATAATGCCGTTTAGCATACTATTTTTTATGTTGCTTAACTTGATTTTCAATGAAAGAACATGTTTACGAAGCCTGACATCCTTTGCCTTCTTACTAGGTGTAATGGTCAAAGCATATTTTGTTAGCTTGAGTTTAAAACATGTAGTATACCTCTGCTCAATTGCGTAAATCTATGTTCTCTCAACAAAGAGCCATTAGAATGGTGAGTGTTAATCACTTGTGCACAAAGAAAATATAACAGCGCTTCTGAAACAACACTCTTATATACCTTTAATATGTAATTGTAATATTTTATCGAGCTTTCGTGGGTAACATTGGTGTTTTCGAATTACTTTGATAAGACGTGTCGTATAGTATCGAAATTCGTGTTTCGACTCCTACGGCTAGTCCACGTTGCCCACAGCTCCCCCTCGCGTGACGCGTGCTCGATCTGCTCCGTGCTACCCGACTGGTTGGCCGCGTGCGCCCTCCCGCGGACCTAAGAGCGGCCGCCTAGCCACGTGCCCGTCATACATCCGTAGCGTCGCGTCGTGGGTACACATCTAGTGTTATATATAGAAGGAGCAAGGCCTGAGAAAGAAATAAATATTAATTTGTCTGCGGCTCTTCAAAAATGCCCATCTACATTCATCTAAAAGAAAAGGATGTTCAGTCCCGGAAAAATGAAAAAGAATATGCTAATCTACAGTACTAAAAATATTTGTCTGCGCACTCCACCCAATACATGATTATCATACACAGTAATTGTTGTCAGATCCGATTTTGTAGGTGGGGCTCTAGGGATTGCTTGATGGTACGTGTGAGGTTGCTTTCGCTTGGTACTATTCTTGATGAGGTTTTTAGTGTTATTTTTATCCTCTTGGTGTTTGGGCAAGCAACCTTTTTTTTTTCCTTTTGCTCTCTCGGTTGGAGGTGGGGAGAAAACCGATCGTTTGGGTAAGGTTTGGAAGATGGGAAAGGTTGGTGATATGTTTGTGTGGGGCCCAGATAGATCCTAAGGTTTTATACGTGGTCGACAGGCTTGTGTTTGTCGTCTTGCGGTGGGACCGACCAAACGAAATGAGATGTAAACGAGGTGATGAAACAACCGGTTATACTTTAAAATAAAGCATTTTAGTATCGGATTGTATTATATTGACGTACCATTTTAGATTTAATATAATAATATGTATTTATAAGTATATATATGTTTAATTATATATAAATCAAATTTTAGTTACGATATTACTCTAAATATATAATAAGTACTATCAGATTTTTTTTTGGAAATAAATGCAGCAGCCTGG
Organism: Otatea glauca; assembly: GCA_036346275.1. Lineage (NCBI taxonomy): Eukaryota > Viridiplantae > Streptophyta > Magnoliopsida > Poales > Poaceae > Otatea > Otatea glauca. Next base: position 15,645,183 of record CM070727.1, on the reverse strand, counting down.
ATCACCATAGATGTACAAGGCAAAGGCACCTTATCGGGAAGTTGGACTACTCACTTTGGTCACGTAACCTACAAAAGGATAACGCATGCGGTGGGCTCTACACCTGGTCTTCAAGAAACACTCCACTCCTACTTATCCAATGTTAGGGCAAGAAAAATATTCACTCGGTCACTCCTAAACCCGGCACCATTTTCATGCAACATTGCAAATGCAAAATATGACCCAATGAAAAGACGCCACGTTACACTGGGAACATAGGAGTTTGGTGATAAAATGATGGGCCCACTGCTCCGGCTGTCAGACGAGTCCACGAGACAATACAGTCTCCAGTTAGTCATGCACCGGGTCCACGCTGCAAGGATGATGGCGAGTGAAGCTAAAGTTCACAAAGAAAAGGACTATGGAATATTAGCGGGCAAATTGCAAAAACCCTCCTGCTTCATATACTATTCATTTGAGGCTCCATTGGAATACAGAAATTGAACTATTTTTCTGTATAAATTGAGAACAAAAATAGGTTCCAAACAGGCCAAAAGGTGGAATACCTAGTGAAAGAAATCATTTTTAAAAATATTTGGAAACTCTTTTAGTTTAAGCACCAAATAAGTGTAAAACTATTTCTAAACGAAACCAAGGAGGTTTGCATTAGTTATTTTCCCACCTCTAAAATAAACAAACAGTAATGTGTGGTGTGGGTTGCTGATAAAATCAACATAACCAATTACATTAAAATACAGATTATATTATTACAGATACTAATAACGCAACATTTTTTCTCACCCCTCTTATAATTCAACCTAGTTTTTGAAACTAAAACAACATCATTCACTAAGAAAAGAAAATATCACCGGCCGTCTGGATCTCGGATAAATTAAGCACCCCAGTATTTCGATTTTACAGACACATTAGGTGGTAACATGTGAACTTTAGAATGATCGCTGGATTACATGAGAAATAATTAGTATTTCTATTCGATCAAGTTGGGAAGCTAAGATTAATTGCTGCATCCCTAGTGTGGCAGCATAATCTGTAGGGAAACGGTCAGTGATAGCGTCAAAACTTGAAATATCAAAGTGAACGAATATAATCCATTCTTACATCGATTAAACAGCCGAGACAATGTCTCCGCATAACTACAACAGAGAACAATTAGCAACTAAAATACATCACTCCGTATCAGCCCAAATCGAAATGTCCTGATACAAACAAAGCAATTCAATTCGTTTAGTATTTTAAAATTCCAACCGCAAATATTTTCAAATTTCGTTTTGTATTCACCTATTTTTCGTAAGGAATACTCACTCCTTCGGACCCGGACGCGATCGCGTGTTTTTCCAGTCGGAAGCGACAGCTGGGCAGTCGCACGTGCCGAGGCACCCTCCGTGGCCGACACGTGTGCTCCCGCACGTGCGCGGGAGGACGGCCCTTCCCCGTGGGGCCCACCCCTCCCCGATCTCATCCAATGCGGATGGATTTTTCCTGGGCGGCACCCCGCGCGGATCCTCTGTGCGGACCCCTCCCGTGCGGGCCATATTCGTACGTCGGATGGGGATCAGACGGTCGTTACAGGGTCGCGCCGTGCGGGCGAGTGGATAGGGCGAGGCCAGCGTGGTCATTTCGCTTTCGCAGATAAGATCGTGGGAGCCGAGCTGCAGTACGACTGTAAGCTGGAGTTTTGCGGAGTAGCCCCTGAGATTGCACCGAATTTACACCACGGCATGAGATGAGATCTATCTTTGGAAGATGGTTTTAAAAAAAAAACAATAATATATTTTTATATAACTTTACAAAACTAATATCCCAAAAAATTACAAAATTATAACCATTTCATTTCAATTGACGATAGAAGCTCTGTCGCAAATTGAAATGGCGATATAGGTCCGTTTTCTCACGGATTGAATTGGTCGACTGATTATTTTGTCTTAGATTCATTTGGTCGACAAGTCTAAGGATTATGTCACCAAACGAACAGACGACATAACTCCTACATAAGGTCTATCTCTAATTCATTTGATAACAGAGTTTGTATCGTTAATTGAAATAGCGATAGAGGTATATTTTTGCAAAAAAAATTAAAACTGTATTATTTAAAAGAAATCTTTGGAAGAATATCGTTGTGTGTGGTTCTTTTAATTTAATTTAATAGATTGTAGGTGTGATGAATGGATGATCTTTGTTGGTGGTTACGCACGCAATCACGCCAGCCATTGTCTCTAACAACGGCGCAAGATCTGATCATTTTTCCTCGAGGGAGTTACGACGTTGCCATCCAAGGTAGAAAGTCGTATGGCCACCAGAAGTCTGAAACCTATGCTCCGAGAAGGAGAAGTAGGAGCTTACGTTCCGTAAGCAAATGTTTTTCTTACTCTTCTTATCGACGACACTAAGGTAATCCTGAATTAGTTGTATTGCTCATGTAATTTACTTGGATATATTTGTTATAGTTTGTTCTGAACGATTGGATAATTTAGGTGTTTTAGACTAATTATATATTATTGTAGTGTTTTAGAATTATTATATATTGCTCCTAACGATTTTTTTTGTACTTTAGAAACGCTGGAAATGCTCTTAAAAGTTTGAAGCTAATGATAAGTTCTGGTATCACAAACGTGATAGTAAATATGTTTTTAGGAAAAAAGAGTGAGTCATTTTTTCAAACAAAACTCCTTTTGGTCGGAACTTATCGGTTTTTTTTTACTGCTCTACATCCTTCGTGTACCTCCTTTTCAGCTTTAGTCTTGACTCTGAATTGACAAAAAATGACAAAAGGCACGATCACATTGAGGACCATAAAATCGACCGTTGATCAATACAAGATGCGGTCGCCATTATTCTCTTTATGCTCAAACTATGGGCAGACTTCGTCTGGTATTCGATCCATTGTATACATCAGTATCAAGAAAATAAGTTAATTTTCCTGTAATCTGTGGGTCACTTCTCGGACTTGGCTACCTTGATTCTTTTGTGCAATATCCTTGAGTGCCACTTCTATCCAGATTGAACGAAAGCCCACAGGCCATACATAGATAGCTCAAGATCCGTATGTTACGAACAGCTACATGTGACGTGAGGTTGTGTCTCGATTTTTCAATGAGAGCGATAACTATCGATTTAGTGGAACCGACTTTGACGATCCGACTACAACGTACGACGACGATGCGCCTTAGCAATCGCTAAACCAACTCCGGACTGTTATTGATCTTGCCGTGGGCACTATCAACCTGAACACGAGGTTCAATTCCTGCAAGCAATCGAAGAACAAGCAAGAACAATAGTAAAAGCAATCTGAAATTGCAAATAAGAATTGAATGCAAAATAAAGGTGGGGTTCTATTGAGGATCTTGACAAGGTGGCTGTCCAGCACAGCTTGAAGAAACAAAGTTTGCACTTGGCTAAACTAATCAAACAAAACCCAAGTGTCTAAAGTGGCGGCTACTGAGTTTATAAGAGGGATGGACGTGAGAGGGATGTCCTAGGGTTGTGTGCATCCAAGGGAGGCGCACAAAACTTGGGCTTGGGCCCACACACGCTTACAAGGCCCGAAACAACACAAAACAATATTATAGTGTATTTTTTGATGATTCTGACTGATCCATAATGAATCTAGAGTCGGGATTAGATCCATTGGAAAGATCTCGTTGTAAGCTTTCAATCAAGTCTAAGATCACCCAAATCGAAGTCCGTATGCAAAAGTTATTCATATTTGAAGTCGGTGTTGTCTCAGGAGGCCGAATTGGATTCTAGAACGTGATAGATTTAATCTCTCTCTCTTCTTGCCCTGTGGATGACGTGTTGGTGTTGGCACAACCAAATATGATCATATCCATAGTAGTGATGTTCTCATCATCCTCCCTTTCTTGAATTTGAGTCGTCCTCGACTCATGCTCAGCTTTTAGCTTGTCCTCAACAAAAAAATATTTTCATCTGAAAATCATCCACAAAGCTCAATATTTCTTTCCAGCATATAATGGCATGTTGAAAGCTAGCACTCTTGGATGCTTCCTCCCCTCTGTGAAGGAAATCTATCCTAGTAGATATAGACAATGCAGATGATGTCGTGAGTGTCGCCAAACTGATATCGCGTTGGTCATTTCCAGGACATGCATGGTCTCATCATTCTCCCTTTCTTGAATTGGAGTCGTCCTCGACTCCATCACATTCTTCTGCAAAATGTTAGTCACGACAAAGAGCAAAGCAACATGCATATCTTTTGTGATCAAATCAATGGCTCGTGAATCACATTCACCCAAGCACTCCATTTCTTGAAAACTATCATATAGACTATAAACGAAAGTAGTGGTACTTGATATGATATTAGAATTATCAAATTGATCACATTGTTGCATAGGATATGGAGGTTTCAGATCTGAACAAATGTATACTCTATGCACTTTGTATTCTCCTTTATCATTATATTTGCCAACAACATGAAAAGTATTTCACGATAACCATAGCAAATCAGAATGTACAAAAATCTTCTCCTTGAAACTATCTAGATCACACAGAACATCAAATTCAATGTAACTTAAAATATTTAAAGAAGACATCAATTTAAGTTCATCTTCTTCACTAGCAATGTGAATAACATGTTTATGTTCAGTGCAAGTGTTTAGTTCAAATATAAATGTTTCATGTTCATTCACTAATTGTGGCGTGGATATAAGTGAAGCATTATGACACAACTCTTCTTTATCACTAGGAATAGCAACCAAATCAGCAATAGGTTCCATTAATAGTTGCTCTACGATAGCATGATTCATGGACAATTTTGTCTCTTCAAAATGATTTTCACCATGTATACAGTCCATACCTTTGACATTACCTTCTAAATCATTCTCAGTGGTTGTAGGTGCAACTTCAATTTTCAGCACTTCACATATGTATGGAGCAGCAAAGATCTCCTCTTTCAGCACATTTTCTTCTTCATCCTTCTCCCGATGGTGCTCACTTTTCTACAAAATATTAGCTACAACAGAAGGTGAAACAATGGGCACCTCAAATGAAGCTAAAGGCTCTTTCAAAGATTCAGCAAGCATGTTTTCAGCTCTACAAGCACATTTAATCAAGTCTGAAAGAGAACTATATGTTTCATTAATAAGAACATCCTGAATTTCATGATTAAGTCCACGTATGAACCTAAACTTAGTAGCTTCTTCACATTCTTGTAAACCACAATGCAACAAACAATTTTGCAATTCATGATAGTATTCTATAACAATTTTAGAACCTTGTTTTAAGCATTGAAGTTTAGTAAGCAAATATTCAGCAACATATTCAGGAACATAATCATTTCTCATAAGTCTTTCATGGCATTCCAAGTTTTAGGTTCTTTATCATGTCTAGATATATGCTTCCACCAATATATTGCATCTGACGTTAACACTTTAACTGTGGCACTAATCTTTTGGTTTTCAGATAATTCATAGTTTGTAAATTCTTTGTCTATCGCTATCTCCCAATTAATATATGCATTAAGATCGAACTTTCCACCAAAAGTAGGCAATTCAAACTTGATTTTACCTTGTTCATCATCAGTTGATGAACCCGTGACGATGTGTGGTGGGGCGACCGATGCAAGAGTCCATCTTTGGGAAGTCAGGCAGACAATGGGAACCCGTTGTGCACGTAGTACACCATTGTTGTTGCTTAGGAGACGAGGCGGAGGACTAGAAGTTCCAGAGGCAGCAGCTGCAAGCATATCAAGTCTAGACAAAATAGTAGCAAGGGTAGTGTTAGCAACTCCCTGAGCAATCTCGATGGATTGGAGACGGTCTTCTTGCAGCGACATTCGCTCATTAGTGAGTCGTACATTGCCCTTCGTGCGTGAAGAATGATGCAGTGAACTTTTGTCACCTGACATGGTTAGTAGCAAAAAGGGAAACACAAATGTTTATGTAATTCCCTATCAACTACTAGGAAGTGGAGAAAAGTCGCTTAACTCTTAAGCCTTAACTAAAGCTCTTACAAGTTCTTACCGTGCAGCAGGAGTTGTCGGTCGTTGACGGTGTCAAAAGTTCTCCGAAGCTTGGATAAAGCGATTGCCAAGGGACCGAACAACCATACAAGGTAAAATATGTGGAGCTAGGTAGGCTATACTTATTTCCTATGCAATCTGATAATTCTAGTTATTGTAATGATAAGTAAGGACCCAAATTAGAATTCACAAGTCCTAGTTGCCGATCTCAAAGATATAAGCAAATTTCGAGGCAACTCACGCGCAAAGATGATGTAACTTAATGCAACCAATGGAATGAGCTAAATAAGAAAAAATTTCAGCACCAAACCTCGTGTTGCATAAGTTATGGAGAGACACTAGATAATTGCTTCAGAAAAGGTAAAAGGGCACAAGATTGCTCACTAATTAATACAATTGTACAATCTGAAAAATAATGAACACAAATTAGGGTTTCGCTCAATGTAGTGCTGCCGGCCACTATTCTGTTTTCTTTTCTTTTTTCTTCTTTTTGTTTGGCCTTTTGGTTCTTTCTTTCTCTTTTCTTTCTTTTGGTGACTTTCGGCCAACACTAGTATGAGCAAAGTTTTAGAATCCCTAACATGTTATCACAAGATAGTATGGTAAGATAAATCAAGATTATGCAATGTATCAAATAGAACAGCCCCAAGCAATATGAAATAGCTAGTCTCAATTGGGATCAAAGTGTTCGCAAAGGATGAATTGGTTCCTAAAGGTATGTGTACTGATATTTTTTTGGGTTTTATGGATTGTGGTTGCTACTGGACTTAACCAACTCAAAGGAACAAAACTAGAACACGATTGAAGCAAGATACCCAAATTCAATGTTTCTAGGGCAGCAGATTTGTTGCCTAGATTAAAGCTTCAAAATGACCGAATTTAGAAGGTTCACTATAGAAAGAATTGAAGCTTATGTCCTCAGCTTTCAAAGTAGTACAATAATATGCAATTTGGAGCTCGGGTGTGAAAGTTATGGCTCAAAAACCGAACACCACAGAATACCCCCAATTTTAGCCTGCGAGACTGATTCCGAATCTGAATTAAATTCGGTTTGAAGGAGTCCGAAACACAAAGGACACCCAAAAATGTTTTTGTAGAGGACTCTTCAAGAATTCAGGAAAGTATAAAAACTTCCCAATCGGAGTTCGGATGTGAGAATTATGATCAAAATACCGAACCGATCTGGATTGGAAGTACAACTTACTTCACCAACTTTGACGTCCAGATTAAACAGATTTGGCTCCAGAATTAGAGTCCATGCCCAATTAGGTTTTTGTAGAGATCTTTTTTCAGGTTTTAGGAAAGTGCAAAAACACAAGAATCCGAGCTCGTATGCGAAAGTTATGAATAAAACAAAGTACTGGACAGATTGAAAGAAAAGCTACACGAAGGAAAAACGATCAGCAACTAAAACAAGGACTCTAATGGATCAAAACCTAACAAAACTCAATAAAATACCAGATTGAATTTAAAGGTTGAATTTTTGTGGAGTAATTTTTAATTTAGGATAGAAAACAAAAACTAATCTAAGGTACTAAATCTCTCACCGAGCAACTTGGCGCTCTGATACCACCTGATGTGAGGTTGTGTCTGATCTTTCGATGAGAGCGATAACTATCGATTTGGTGGAACCGACTTTGACGATCCGCCTACTAAAGGATCTAGTTGGCCTAGAGGGGGGGTGAATAGGCAACTTTTACAAGTTTTTAACTTCTTAAAAACAATTCACTATTTTATATAAGAGAATAACTCACAGCAGTATAATCTGAGTAAATACAAACAATAATCACAGCGAAAGCAATAAGAGAAATAAAACACAAATGAGACAAAGATTTATCCCGTGGTTCAGAGCCGCACTCCTAATCCACGTTGAAGCACTTCTTCCGAAGTATTGCTTCTCCAAAGCTAGTCGCAGTAGCTCTAGTGATCACTCAGGTAACTTTCACTACTCCAGTGAGGTGAGTTCCAAAACTCTCACAATCACAATGGCCTTCCACAATCACTTTTGGACATATCGCACTGTTTACTTCCTCCAAACTGTCTAGGATCACTAAGATTCAAGAGTAATAAACTTTGCACAAGTTCTGTCTCTTGGTTCACTTCGCAACTCACATAGCTAGACTTTGGCTTGGAGCTAAAACACTTAGAGATGTTTGAGAATTTTGGTTTGAAAGTGAAGCACAGACTCCTTTTGAGAATGAGAGCTATTTTCAATGCTAAAATGTAAAGGAGTTCGTTCTATCTATTGGTAGATGGCTCAGGAAATGCTTATATAGCCATTTGGAATGAATATAGCAGTTACACCTGCTACTGTAGCCGTTGGACGTGTCAGATGTCAGAAATATACACGTACAACAGACTAAGCAACAGTGCCTAGCGATACTGGACATGTGCATGACGGACCAAATTTAGACATTTACGACGGACCAAAAAATTTGGTCCGTTGTACATAGGTTTTTCATAGAGTTTGGTCTGTCATAGGAATGAGAGAGATGCATGTACGTCGGACTAAATAATTTGGTCCGTCATACATGGGAGTTTCAAAGATCAGTAACCAAAGACCCTTTTTCAACAAAAATAAGTTTATCCAAGCGATTTGTTTTAGCAACGGACTAAAAAGTTAAGCAAGAATGTTTGGTCCGTTAACAAAGCAAAAACCTTTGAATAAGAAAGAACATCCATCTAAGGTTTTAATAAATAGGACTTCAAGGTTTGGTCCGGCAAAAGGCTTATAAACTGAATGAGTGCTGGACCAAAATATTTGGTCCGCTGTAGAGGGAAACAGAGAACATTTTGGTCTGTCACAGAGGAGTGACTTTTACATGTATGCCGGACCAAATTATTTGGTCCGTCATACATAGATAATCACTTGGTTGACAGATGATTTTTAAAAGGAGTTTTACCAAGGGCGAAAGAATTATGAAAACAAGAGTTTTGGTCAGAGAGCGGTATTTTGATGGGAGTTTCGACACGAGAAGATTTTCAATGTTGGATCAAAGAATCTTTTTGACTTGAGAAGATATGCTGTGTATGCAACGGACTAAAGAAGTGGATAGCTGAAATTTGGTCCGTTGTATACTAAAAATATGATTCCAAGGTCAATGTCTAAGTGTCTTTTGCCTCAAGAAATCCAGTTTTATCTTTGCCTTATGATCCAATCCACTAGCTTGTGCAAAGTCCCTCTTTAGACAACCAAAAAAGAAAACAAACCTAGCTATTTGACTTGAATCAACTCCCAAGTCATAAACTAGAAACTGAGCACCTTAATCTTTTTAGTCCAACTTGCTCCATCATTGATTCCAGCATATGTTCTTCAAAGCTTTAAGTATTATTAACTTAGTCATCAATACCAAAACTATAATAAAACACAATAACAATAATTGAGGGGGCCTAGATGCTATCAATCTCCCCCTTTTTGATAATTGGTGACAACATACCTTTTTAGTTAATAATATCTCATTCATTCTACAAAACAGAGTTAGCTAGATAGAATAACTGCAGAAATTATGAATGTATGTGCTCCCCCTTAATGAATGCATGATCTGAATTCTGATAATTATGATATATTTGATCCTTAAAAAAATAACAATACTCATAATTTTTGTCAAAGTACGAAGTGAATATCAGAGCATTATGAAGTAAGTATCAGAACACAAAACAAAGTAAGTATCAAATATTATAAAGAAAGTATCAGAGCAAGATATCAGAGCATAAAACAAAAGGAGTATTAGAGCATAGAGCACAAATATAGCACAAAAAAGTCAGAGACAAAGTCAGAGACATATAAGATATTTAGATACTTGTCTTTTGACAATACAATAATACTTCGACCAACCTACAGAACAGAACCTAGGAAACTATGTATAGAAGTATTCTCCCCCTTTGGCATCAATAGCCAAAAAAGGGTTCCTATTTGCGCCTAGAGAAGGTTCTTTTGAGCTGGCCCAGAACTAAACTCTTCCTTGGAGGAGAAACCATTTTATCATCAGCTGCTTCTTGGGTTTGAGTACTTGGCCCTTGAGACATGGCTTGATCATGCCATTCGGATAATCTGGTTCACCGGTTGAATAGTCGATTATGAAGATCATGCGCATCTTGCTCAAGGACTCATTCAAGCTGTTCGATTCAGCAAGAACCTGACCCACATCATAAATGCAATCATGTGCCAATCGAGTATGGTCAAGCAGGGCATCCTCAGTGAATTCGTGAGATAGTCCAAGCGTATGCGATCCATAGCGATTACTCCTATTTGTTGTCTTTGGCGACCTCAACTTGATTTCTTAGACTCTTGTAATGATCATCAATTTTACGATTCATGTCATATAGTCTGTCTTTTAGCGATTTTGATTTGGACCAAGTCTTTGGATATCTTGTCTTAGGTTCCCTTGGTTCTTCTTGAGTTGATCAAATCTAGACAAGACTTCATTTTGAAATTTGGCTTGTTCTTCATATCTCAGAGCTGCTGTTGCTTGATCCTCCATGTATCTTGCTTGAAACCCTCTTTGATCGACATATCTTGTTGTTCAAAGCTGGAAAACCAAGCAGGTTGAGAGTCAAAAGTGTTTTCTGAAGCCTGAAAAGTGTCTTCTTGTGCTTGCTCAATATATTTTGGAGAAGATGAGGTGGGATACTGACAGTCAAAAAGACTTTCCCAACCAGGAAAAGTATCCCTCTGGTCATGCTCAGGATGAACTGATGATGGGGGATAAAATGACTCATAATTTTGGGGTATACGGATCCTCCCGCCTCATGCTCATGTGCTCTCGGCACAAAGCTTGAGCTTCCATGGACCTTCTTGCATTCTTGACTCTTGAAGGTGATAGAATGTTGCTCTTCATTAAAAGTTCTATCAAGCGAGCTTGAGAGAACTTGAGTGGCATCATCCATATTCCATTATTCACTTCTAGGAACCACTTCTGTTGCTTCTGGAGTAGAGGGTAAAGGTTGAGTGAAAGACCTTGGATGAGCAGATTCATGATAGCTTACAGTCTTACTCATGATGACTTTTATAAGCTTGATGATGACTGTCATAGGAGGGCATACGGCTTTCATAAGATGTATGCCAGAATCACTGCTTTGAGCCTGTGAATACCCCCTTTGACTGTTTTTGTCAAACTCATTCTCAGCTTTTGCACTTGACTCATTTTCTTCTTCAGCCAGCACTGGTTCTTCCTGTTGATTTTCTTGTAATCCTTGAAGAAAACCAGTGATCCTCAAGTTTTGTCCAGTGGCATTATGCATGTTATACTTCTTTGGGAAACACTAAAATTCCCTATTCAAATCATTTTGAGAGATTATACCTTGTGCCAACAGGACTTCAGTGTTTAGTTGAGCAAAAGGTAAAGGACTACCAAATTTTCAGTAAATTGCCTCTTCCATTTGCCCAAAGAAGTAATCAACCAAATCTACAGGTTATCTTGACAAAATAAGATGCAACAACCATGCTTGAACTGAGGTCACACCTTCCTTGTACCCATACTTGGGATATATTGTGTGCCTTAGTATTAGCAGCAATACTTTTGCTTCTTCAGACAGACAGGAGACTCTGTTTGGATTAAAGTCTGCACTGGTGGTGTTCTTATATATGTGTCCAGATATTTGTAAGTCTGGCATATCACCACTCAATCTCTATCTCTGATGAGGGAACAGCTTTTCAAATATCCTTGTTCTATTTACTAATGGACTTGAGGCTCCAATTCTTGATTCAAACTGAGTTGATCGATTTTCTTATCTTTCCATTTAGAGTGAACATGATATATTTCCTCTATTTGTTCACTAATAAGGATGCATAAAATTCTAGTGTTCTTGAGACACTCCATGGTATTGTCTTGTTTGACATTATACGAATTAGTCCAGGGGTTGAATTTATGCAGTCAAACAATCCTGTTGAGCTAATTATGGAATTTACTTGATCCCAATCCACATACTGGTGAGTTGACAAAGCAGATATCATTTTTCCTTTTCCATCTTTTCTGTGCAAATAAGCATTGTATATGTTCTTGAGTAACAAAGAAACAAAGTTTTCACCCAAAGCTGGTCTTGACTCAGGAAACCAGATTTTCTCATTAACCAACCGTACTGCTCTCAGTTTCTTGCCACTTAGGTCAGCCAAATCCTCACTGCTAAAAATGTCAACTTCAGAAACCAGCTCAGTATTTTCTGAAGATGATTCACTGTTAGGCTCATAGACACTATCCTCAGAAGGTGACTCAGAATCAATCACTTGTTTTCCTTTTCTTGGGTGAGAAGTAACCACTTTTCTATTTGCTCAGGCGATGTGTGAACATCTTGGATTAACACAGGTCCTTGAGGTTGTTCAGGTAAGGTTATTCCAGGAGATGAACTAGACATTTTTTGTTTCTTGCTTTTTACTTTATCAATAATTTTTTCAATCAGTCCCTTCTTATCTGGGTTCTTTGACCTCATCTTGATTACTAACCAACTCTTGCTCAGACTCAAATGCAGACCCTTTTTCAAGCACAAGACCAGACCTAAAACAGTAAAAACTTAAGTCTAAGAAATAGGTCTAGGGTTTGAGACTTGAAGAGAAAAGAGAGGTTTCAAGGAACTTACTGAGATTGAGAAAGGTTCTTGCGCAAAATGTCAGATGAACACCGTTGCCACGATCCGAATAAGGATATGCTTCGGTGCTAAGATGGAATTTCTGGCTTTGAGGAGTTTGCACAAGCAAGAAGGTAACAAGGGGAAAAATTCTGATGGAAGAAGTTACTGCAGTGAATGCGAATAACAAGAGTAAATATGTCTTGGTAACTGACGCCTTTAACCAGGGTGGTTGGAAGGGGACAGGCGTACTGGAAAAAAGGTAGTAGGACCCCTTTTAGGAAATGGTTTGAGCAAAACAGGGAGTCCCAAAACAGAGTCAGGTTAGCATAAGATAAGTCCTAAAGAAATAGGCAAGATTTTGAACAAATTTTGAAATTTGAGAAAAGAAGAAAAAGTTTTATTAAACAGATACAATCCATTTGAATTTGGATGAGAATCGAGACTTGAAACATTTGAACATAAAGCGGACTTGATTTGGCAAAAAGATCAGACAATTTACCAAATGAGCCGGACTAAATAGATACAAATACCGACTAGACTGATTTTGGTCCGTGGTTGAAGGATTTTGCTTTGGACAGAGTCGAGACCAAAACTTCCTTTAATGACGGACCAAAAAGTTTAGTCCGTTGTGTGCATTGATATTCTGTTCTAGATTGGTCCAACCCAAATGGGAACTTGCAATTTTACTTCAATTGATCTTAGTCTACAATATGTCTATATTTCTGAAGATTAGAAATAAGGGATATAGCTAAGATTAGCAACCAAAATCAACACAACACAAATAAACTGGAAGAATTGAGTTTTCAAGGAATGTTTGAGTCTAATATCCAGATAAGCCTAAGCAATTTCAACTTAAGCTCAGCTGAAAGACTCAAATTGCTGAATAGAGATATTTAACTAAACATTGCCACCAATTTTTGAGAAGAACAGAGATTTTGACTTAATTACTATGTTTTGGATTGGATAAGAAAGAAGCATAGTAAGGTAAGTCTTATAGCAGCATTTTCTTATTTTTAGTTAAGAAATTTATTCAAAGAATCATCTTATTCTGAAATCAGCACTTTTGAATTTATTTATTCACACCGCCAGCCGCGCAAGATTTAATACGATGTGTTACGCGTCGAGCCTAAGCTACATTCTGCGACAGACGGATGGATATCATTCAATCGAGAAGCCACACGAGTTTCGAGACGCCTCAAGCTGGGTCTAAGCTATGACAAGGAACATTCAAGGAAAACATTTCAGAAAGACATTTCTTTATTTATATGAATTCCCCGAACATTATGCCCGGGAAATATTTTTACAGGGGGAGGGCCTATGCTTCACCCCGACACATGCGGCCGGGTGCCTCCACGAGGGCCTCCCTAGCCCTGTAATGGGCAGGGAAGATCTCAAGGAAGGCGTCGATGGTGGCACGGTCACGGGCGACCGCCCTCTCCTCGGCCACCTCTGCCATGGCGAGATCGAAGTCCCTCTAGAGCTCCGCAAGCTTAGGGTCGTCCTAGTCGTCCTTGAAATTCCTTTTCGGCATGAAGAAGATAGAAGTTTGGAGTAGAAAGGAGAAAGGCTAAGTGTGAAGGATTACATTCCCAGAGCCCTGGTTCGCCATTTATAGCCATTGCGGCGAGGATGGAGTAAATGCATCATAAGCCGAAGAGGCTTGAAGTTAATGAAGTTTCGGAAGCCGAAGAGGTTTTCAGAAATTAGGTATCAAGTGATGCATAGCAGGCAAGCTTGCTCCCCCTAAGTGTGACATCATCAAACAACATTTGAATAGGCAATGATATTTAGTTCATTTCTTAATTTTGAAAATTTGGCCTCATCAAGCGGCTTAGTGGAAATATCAGCCAATTGGTCCTCAGTTCTTACATAACTAAGCACAATATTTCCTTTAGCAAGATGATCACGAATAAAGTGATGTCGAATTTCAATATGCTTAGTTCTGGAATGTTGGACCGGATTGTTTGCTATTTTCACTGCACTTTCATTATCACACAACAGAGGCACATTATCAAATTTTATCCCAAAATCTAGAAATGTTTGTTTGATGAATAGAATTTGAGCACAACAACTGCGTGCAGCCACATATTCGGCTTCGACAATGAACAGTGCTACTGAATTTTGCTTTTTAGAACACCAAGAAACTAAAGATCTTCCAAGCAAATGACAACCCCTTGAGGTGCTCTTACGATCAATCTTGCATCCGGCATAATCAGAATCTGAGTAGCCAAGAAGCTCAAATGGAGCACCTTTAGGGTACCATAAACCAATACTAGAAGTAAACTTAAGATATCTAAATATCCTTTTTACAGCATTTAAGTGAATTTCTTTAGGTGCAGCTTGAAATCTAGCACACATACACAAACTAAACATGATGTCAGGCCTAGATGATGTCAAGTATAGTAATGAGCCTATCATGGATCTAAAAAGCTTTTGGTCAACAGACTTACCTCCCACATCTTGATCAAGATGAGTGTTAGTAGCCATGGGAGTCTTTATTGTCTTGCATTCTTCCATTTTGAAGCGCTTGAGGAGATCCTTAGTGTACTTTTCTTGTAAAATAAAAGTCCCCTCCTTCAATTGCTTAATTTGGAATCCCAGAAAGAATGTCAGTTCCCCAATAAGGACATCTCGAACTCTTTGGCCATCATGTCACCAAATTCTTTGCAAAGAGAATAATTAGTACAGCAAAAGATAATATCATCTACATATATTTGACAAATCATTAATGTTCCATTGATGTCTTTTAGAAACAAGGTTGGATCAACCTTCCCTGTTTTGTAGTTCTTATTAAGTAGAGAATCTTTAAGACGCTCATACCATGCTCTAGGAGCTTGTTTTAGACCATAGAGTGCCTTAGATAATTTGTACACATGGTTTAGCAAGTTTGGGTCTTCAAAACCAGGTGGTTGCTCAACATAAACAGTTTCATCAATGAATCCATTAAGAAATGCACTTTTCACATCCATTTGAAACAGAGTGATATTAAAATGAGTAGCAAAGGCAAGAAGAAACCGAATAGCTTCAAGACGTGTCATTGGGGCATAAGTCTCTCCATAGTCCAGCCCTTCTACTTGAGTAAATCCTTGAGCTACAAGTCTGGCTTTATTCCTTATTAGCACTCTATTTTCATCTTGCTTGTTTCGGAATACCCATTTTGTACTAATAACATTGTGATCCTTTGGGCGATTTATTAAACTCCAGACTTTGTTTATTTCAAAATCGTTAAGTTCTTCCATAGCAATTATCCAATCAGCATCTTCTAGAGCTTCTTCCACTATCTTAGGTTCAATACAAGAAACAAAAGAGTAATGTTCACAAAAAGAAGCTTGTCTAGAACGAGTTTGAACACCCTTACTGATTTCACCAATGATTTGGTCTGAGGGATGATCCTTAGCAATGGCATGATGACTTTTGATGAAGACTGGCCGATCTTGTTCTTTTTCTTCCTCTCCATCTTGGGTTCCATCATAGGACACCATTGATTGTGTAGGAGATTCATCCTTATCTTCCTTGGGTTTAATGTCACCTATTTCCATCTTTCTCACTGCTTGCACCAAACCATCATCTCCTACATCATCTAAATTCTCATGCTCACCTTGTGAGCCATTAGATTCATCAAATTTCACATCATAAGTTTCTTCTACCAGTCCAATTGAATTATTAAATACCCTATATATTTTGGACTTAGAAGAATATCCTAGCATGATGCCTGTATCACATCTAGTTTGAAATTTACCCAAATGAGTTCTCTTTTTATAGATATATACTTTACAACCAAATACACGAAAATATGATATATTGGGTCTTCTACCCACCAATAATTTATAAGGAGTTTTCTTAAGCAATCTATGAAGATAAAGCCTATTAACAGCATGACAAGTAGAATTGATGGCTTCAGCCCAAAAAACATCAGAAGTTTCATATTCATCTAGCATAGATCTAGCCATTTCAAGTAAAGTTCTATTCTTTCTTTCAACCACACTATTTTGCTGAGGAGTATATGTAGCAGAAAGTTCATGCTTAATTCCTAATTCATCACAGTATTCAATAATATTGGTATTAACAAACTCAGATCCATTGTCACTTCTTATTTTCTTGATGGGACAATCAAATTCATTTTGAGCCCTTTTAGCAAAAGTTTTGAAGATTTTTCCAACTTCACTTTTATTGGGCAAAAAGAATACCCAAGTGAATCTGGAGAAATCATCAACAATTACAGGACAATATGAGTTACCACCAATGCTAGCATATGAAGTGGGACCAAATATATCCATATCACGAAGCTCAAGTGGTCTAGTGGTGGACATGATACTTTTAATTGGGTGAGAATTAGATACTTGTTTGCCTGCTTGACAAGCACTACATAGCTTATTCTTTTCAAATTTAACATCTTTCAGACCCACCACTAGCTCATTTTTAAAAAACTTTTTGAGATTAGACATACCTACGTGCCCAAGACGCCTGTGCCAAAGCCATCCAAGAGAAACTTTGGCTAACAGGCAGGTCGAGATACATGTGGAGTTAGATTTGAAATCTACTAAGTAGAGATTTTGAAATTTGAAACCTTTGAATATAAGCTTTTCATTTTTATCAAACACAGTTACCCCATCAGATGAGAAGATACAATGGAATCCAAGATCACATAATTGTGCAACAGATAATAAGTTGAAATTTAAGGAATCAACAAGAAGAACATTGTCAATAGAGTGATCATTTGATATACTGAACATGTGTATGACGGACCAAATTTAGACATTTACGACGGACCAAAAAATTTGGTCCGTTGTACATGGGTTTTTCATAGAGTTTGGTCTGTCATAGGAATGAGAGAGATGCATGTACGTCGGACCAAATAATTTGGTCCGTCATACATGGGAGTTTCAAAGATCAGTAACCAAAGACCCTTTTTCAACAAAAATAAGTTTATCCAAGCGATTTATTTTAGCAATGGACTAAAAAGTTAAGCAAGAATGTTTGGTCCGTTAACAAAGCAAAAACCTTTGAATAAGAAACAACATCCATATAAGGTTTTAATAAATAGGACTTCAAGGTTTGGTCCGGCAAAAGGATTATAAACTGAATGAGTGCTGGACCAAAATATTTGGTCCGCTGTTGATGGGAAACGGAGAACATTTTGGTCCGTCACAGAGGAGTGACTTTTACATGTATGCCGGACCAAATTATTTGGTCCGTCATACATAGATAATCACTTAGTTGACAGATGATTTTTAAAAGGAGTTTTTACCAAGGACGAAAGAATTATGAAAACAAGAGTTTTGGTCCGAAAAGCAGGTATTTTGATGGGAGTTTCGACACAGAAGATTTTCAATGTTGGACCAAAGAATCTTTTTGACTTGAGAAGATATGCTGTGTATGCAACGGACTAAAGATGTGAATAGCTGAAATTTGGTCCGTTGTATACTAAAAATATGATTCAAAGTTCAATGTCTAAGTGTCTTTTACCTCGAGAAATCTAGTTTTGTCTTTGCCTTATGATCCAATCCACTAGCTTGTGCAAAGTCCCTCTTTAGACAACCAAAAAAGAAAACAAACCTAGCTATTTGACTTGAATCAACTCCCAAATCATAAACTAGAAACTGAGCACCTTAATCTTTTTTGTCCAACTTGCTCCATCATTGATTCCAGCATATGTTCTTCAAAGCTTTAAGTATTATTAACTTAGTCATCAATACCAAAACTATAATAAAACACAATAACAATAATTGAGGGGGCCTAGATGCTATCAACTACAACGTATGACGACGATGCGCCTTAGCAATCACTAAACCAACTCCGGAGTGTTATTGATCTTGCCGTGGGCACTATCAACCAGAACACGAGGTTCAATTCCTGCAAGCAACCGAAGAACAAGCAAGAACAATAGTAAAAGCAATCTGAAATTGCAAATAAGAATTAAATGCAAAATCAAGGTGGGGTTCTATTGAGGATCTTGACAAGGTGACTGTCCAGCACAGCTTGAAGACACAAAGTTTGCACTTGGCTAAACTAATTAAACAAAACCCAAGTGTCTAAAGCGGCGGCTACTGAGTTTATAAGAGGAATGGACTTGAGAGGGATGTCCTAGAGTTGTGTGCAGCCAAGCGGGGCGCACACAACTTGAGCTTGGACCCCCACACGCTTACAAGGCCTGAAACAGTCCAAAACAGTATTGTAGTGTATTGTTTTGATGATTTCGACTGATCCACAACGAATCTGGAGCTGGGATTAGATCCATTGGAAAGATCTCGTTGTAAGCTTTCAATCAAGTTCAAGATCACTCAAATCGGAGTCCGTATGCAAAAGTTATTCATATTTGAAGTCGGTGCTGTCTCAGGAGGCCGAATTGGATTCCAGAACATGATGAATTTAATCTCTATCTCTTCTTGGCCCGTGGATGATGTGTTGATGTTGGCACAACCAAATGTGATCATATCTATAATAGTGATGTTCTCATCAACATGAGCCCAATTTAGTCTTGATTGGCATTAATCTTCTCTATGGAATGAGAGGAATGGGGTTATACATTATCTTTTTTTTTGAATGGGGTTATACATTATCTTTTTTTTATCTTATATGGATTATTTGCTTGGATGTTTTATATTGTTTAGGTGTACACGACAATTCTTAGCTTAAAATTATAGTTATATTTATCAATTGTCGAGGAATTCAAACATATTTTGTTTAATTAGCACGTTAGAATCTGGACCCACCAGAATTGGCATTGTAGATTTTTGTTTTTTTTTCACTAATTGTTGTTGTAATTTGCAGCCCTTGAGAGAGGATGTGGTTAGTTTTTTTTAGTTTTTAGATGGAATTCGGTGAAGGCTATGAATAAGAATTAAATTTACCGATTTGCTCTCCATGGTTGACGATGATAGTCGGGCCTCACTGACTTTTACACGTGCGGAGCCCTTATCGATACGCATGAAACCGAGTTCTTCCATGTTTTTGCTCCATGAAATCCAACTTTTATTCACTGATTTGATATGTGTCGATGAATTTTGATCTTGGTCTACATTCTCGTTGCTATTAGATACTCCCTATGTTCCTTCTCGTTGATGAATTTCTTTTAAATTTGTATGGAAATCAAATTGCTATTCTTTTTATTTTTTATTCTGAATTTCAGATATTTTTTTGTATTTGACATGGACTCTTTTATTTAATATATATTGTTATAATCTGGACCATCCAGATGGACGTTTATATCTTTTTTCTTCAATTAACGTGTGAATTTCTAATTCTTAAGAGTAAACATAGTGATTTCTTTTTCCTCCACTTTAATAATATAATAGAAGATTACACGGATGTACAAAAAATGTAAGCAAACTTTCCGATTACTCCATTTAGCTGCTTGATATATACGTTGAGAAGCTAAGGAGCACATAGCCTAAAGGAGACTGAAAACATTAGAGAATGATGATACCTGTAGTCAGCAAAGCCAATATTCCATTCTCAAACAACATTTAGGCTTCTTTGGAACAAAGGAAGGTGCAAACACAGTAATTGAAAAAAAAAATGGGAATTGTGGTGTCGTGTTCTCTTGATTTCTACAGGAATTGAAAACACACGAAAACTTCAAATGTGCCGTTTGGGGCGTCACACGGGAAAAACATAGGAACTCAGACACAAAGAGGAGAAAACATGGGATAAGATCAGATGTTGACGTTAAAAACTTGAAGTAGGGTTTCTGACAGCAGCATATCAGACAAACACCTGGTTCAAGAGCGTGCCAGTCGATTTGACCTATAATCAACAAGGTAAAAGATATAAAGTTCACTCGAAACCAATCGTTGGGATCAATCGGCTTAGACTTAATCAGCTTGAAGCCGATCAAGATCAAAGTATCAGAATAGATCTAATTAGCCGATTAAGGTTAATCAGAGGATAAAATTATCTCAAAGCCGATCGTAACGATCAATCAGCTTAAACTCAATCAGCTTGAAGCCGATCAAGATCAAGGTATCAGAATAGATCTAATTGACCGATTAAGGCTAATCAGAGGATAAAATTCTCTCAAAGCCAATCGTAACGATCAATCAGCTTAAACTAAATCAGCTTGAAGCCGATCAAGATCAAGGTAACGGGATAAATCTAATTAGCCGATTAAGGCTAATCAGAGGATAAAGGCAGATCGATTCTGAAGAAGGCGATGCGCAACAAAATCAGAATAAATCAAACCTGGGGCGTAATTTGAAGAAGATCAACAATCGGCGATGCGCAACTTTATTGATCAAGATTGAATTACAAATAATAAATTACAAGAACTATTCCTAGTCGACGGAAAAGTAGATGAAAAGTAGACGCGAATTGGTTGGTTGGCTCTGGGCAGCTTTTCTTATCACCTCTAGACCTCTTTTATACCCGTTGGCCGATAGAGTCCTAGTACAACACGTTAGGAGTAGAATCCGTATCGGCCTCTATTTGGATGGTGCTTTCCTTAACAACCTGTTCCGTTTTCAAATATCTTCAATCTGTATCCTGGTCGTATCTTGTTGCTCTTGGACTGCCGATTCTGATTCTATCTGCCAAATTTTGGTGCAAACTATGCCCTCCCCATTTTTGAGAGATAACATGTTATCTTTCAAAAAATTTCATCATCGGCTTAAACATATATTTTCTTATCATAACCAAAATTTTAACTGCATCGAGTTAATTTGGCTTTCAGGTCGATAATCGGCCAACTTGTATATTTGTAGTTGAGTTTTAGCCAATCAAGATCCATCCAGTTCCTTAGACAAACCGATACACATTATACGATCCCACGTTGATCGCTTACCAAATCGGCTATCTTTCGAGCCGACAGGTGGTATGGTTTTTCAGACTAGATCGGCTTTGTCGAACAAAAATCATCGATCGAATCCGGTTTTTTCTTCCTCCACTCTTTTCTCGCAATCTTAATCGGATGAAGGTTATTAAAAGTTTTATCCCATTGTTTTTCTTGTTCAGCTTCTCTCATCTCTTGGGTCCTTAGCTGCTGAACCCTTCTTCTTTGTGATCGGCTTAAACCTGGAGGACACCATCTCGGCTTTGGTTCGATCGAATTATATATTTTTCCTACCAGATTTATACTAGCCGTCGAGCTAGACCCTTCATCTTGGTTTTGTTTCTAACTTATGATCGGCTTAGAAATCTTTTGTTGAACCGATCTTAAACCAGACTCGTCTTGATCTTGTTCCTGACTTATGGTCGGTTTATAAATTCTATTTTTAGCCGACCATCGCTGCCTGTCACCTTGATATGGGTAATGCCGCATCGGACATGTGTTTGGTGTCAGCAAAGCTAATCCCCTCTCCCAGCAAAATTGCCAAAAAGGGCACCATTGGTGAGCTCTTTCAGGGCCACCTGGCTGATATTCATTAACTGGCCGATGTGGAGGACTTCGTCGTGGCCTTTCATTCCTCCTTTCATATTTTGCTAGTAGTTGGGAAAAAATGAGCTTCGACTTCTGTATCGGCTTACATAGTGGCAATGCTCTTTCAGCCTGATAACCCTTTGATGTGATTGTTTTAAAAAATTTCCCTTCACGGTCGGCTTTTATTTGTATAGAGCCAACAGTAATCATGAGTGTCCTATTGCCATCAGAATTTGATTGTACATCGGCTTGACGCGTCATTTTTATAGCCGATGATATATGAATTTGATCCTTAGGCTCTGCATCCTGTGTCAGCTTTGTCTTCTTTTTAGAGCAATGGACCATGTTAATTGAAAAAGGATCAGCGTCTAGCTGCATCGTCGGCTCTTCTGCAAATTTTAGTTGGTCATCATCTATAGCCGATTGTATCTTGTCTTTGTTATTCTTCAATTTATCTTTGAAGTCGTTATCATCGGAGAAACAGCTTTCTTGAGCCGATACTCGCTGTAGGAGATGACTTAAATTGGTGAATTCCTACCCACCGAATTTTTCTCTTAATAGGGGTATCAGCCCCTGGAAAGCTAAATCAGCCAACTGATTATCAGGCAGGGTAACACTAAAACACATATTTCTCACTTCCCTGAATCTCTTAACATAATCATTTACCGATTCCTCAGTCTTCTGTTGGATAGAACTTAGATCTGAAATCCTGAGTTCCAGACTGCCGGAGAAAAAGTACTCATGGAATCGGCTTTCCAAATCGTTCCAAAAATGAACTGAATTTGGAGGTAAACTACTAAACCAAGTGAAAGCAGCTCCCGATAAAGACAAGAGGAATAATCTAATTTTCAGCCCGTCGGACTGAGCTACCTCGCCACACTGAGCGACAAAGCGTCCGACGAGCTCTAAGGTCGTGACCGAATCATTCCCAGAAAATTTGGCAAAATCAGGAACTTTAAAATTATGTGGATATTGCATGCGATCTATATAATCCGGATATGGCTTTCTATAGCCGATGACTCTACCCTTTGGTTGTAAGCCGAATTGATCTCTTAACACGGCAGAAATCTGGTCAGCCCAATTAATGTTGTTAGCCGACAAGGTATCAGGGCTCTGCCAATGATCATGATTAGTATTCTGCCCCCCGAGTGCAAACTCGGTGTCCGATTAAAGATAAGCCGACGGATTTTGTTGGTTTTGATCATACCCATTATACCTCCTAACCGGTGGTTCTCGTACAGGGACAAAGGGCTCTGCATAGGTTATGACCTTATGAGGGACCGGATTCTTGGGCAGAATCGGCTCTTGGTACTGGACGTGCCTAATTTGTTCAATCGGCTGCGAGACCGATTGTGGGAAAATATTAAATGGAGCTGACGGCGGCAAAGTAGCCGACACGTTATGTCTAGCGACATCGATTATCGCTGGTAATGTGTGACCCGCTAGGCGTGAGTTTCGCGTATCGATGGTAGGTTGAGTCGGCACCATGGTTGGGGGTGAAGTTATAGCCGATGGTTTAGGATCGGCTGACGTACTCTGCGTATTTTGCGCTATTGAAAAAGCAGGATAGCTTGGCAGAGCTTGCATCGGGTCAAGCAGACTCCCAGATGATGCTAATTCTTGAGCGATTGTCTTCACACTATTCACAATCATCGGCTTTAGCGTTGTAACAAGAGCCGATGATTGGTTTACCAGCGCGTGATGTATAGATTGATTAATCATAGCCGATAATTCGGCTTGAGCGGGTAGGTATGAACTTACCGGACCATCTGTGACGTCTGCATCGCCAAGGGCATTGATCGCTCGGCAGCGATCTTTTGAGTGACGCCACGTCTAGTCTTTTGATAGCAATTGACATCATCTCTTCTAGAGCGACTTTTGATCTTGATTTCTCTATGTTGTTCTGGCGTTAAATCATCCATCGTTGGGACGACTACAGCTTCGGCGTTGAGATCGGATGGTGGAATTGATTTGCTTGATGCTGCCATCTGGTCCCACAAGGCGTGCCAAGAGTGTGTTGACGTCAAAAACTTGAAGTAGGGTTTCGGCAAGAAGACACCGATTTAACACCGGTTCAAGGCGTGCGGTCGATTTGACCTATAATCAACAAGGTAAAAGATATAAAGTTCACTCGAAGCCGATCGTTGGGATCAATCGGCTTAGACTCAATCAGCTTGAAGCCGATCAAGATCAAGGTATCAGAATAGATCTAATTAGCCGATTAAGGCTAATCAAAGGATAAAATTATCTCAAAACCGATCGTAACGATCAATCAGCTTAAACTCAATCAGCTTGAAGCCGATCAAGATCAAGGTATCAGAATAGATCTAATTAGCCGATTAAGGCTAATCAGAGGATAAAATTCTCTCAAAGCCGATCGTAACGATCAACTAGCTTAAACTAAATCAGCTTGAAGCCGATCAAGATCAAGGTAACGGGATAAATCTAATTAGCCGATTAAGGCTAATCAGAGGATAAAGGCAGATCGATTCTGAAAAAGGCGATGCGCAACAAAATTAGAATAAATCAAACCTGGGGCGTAATTTGAAGAAGATCAATAATCGGCGATGCGCAACTTTATTGATCAAGATCGAATTACAAAGACTAAATTACAAGAACTACTCCTAGTCGACGGAAAAGTAGATGAAAAGTAGACGCGAATTGGTTGGTTGGCTCTGGGCAGCTTTTCTTATCACCTCTAGACCTCTTTTATACCCGTTGGCCGATAGAGTCCTAGTACAACACGTTAGGAGTAGAATCCGTATCGGCCTCTATTTGGATGGTGCTTTCCTTAACAACTTATTTCGTTTCCAAATATCTTCAATCTGTATCCTGGTTGTATCTTGTTGCTCTTGGACTGCCGATTCTGATTCTATCTGCCAAATTTTGGTGCAAACACCAGGGTTTACATTTCCGAATTGAGCTCGGAAATACGCCCCCCCCCGTCCTCGATTTTCGTGGAAATTCAGTAGAAACCGAATGAATTGAAAAGTCAACCTTTTTGAACACGACGTTCAAACAGCGGCGAAATAAATCAAAAATGAATCGGTTTTACTGATTTTCGATGATTTTCCAATCGACTAATTTACATTGAAAATTGGCATACTCAGCGGAATTTGGGAAAAAATCAAGGAAAATTGGAAAAAAATTGTAGAAAAATGCTAGATATTCAAGTAAAAGTAATGTGAGAACTTAAAACAATGACGTCTTGTACTAAAGCTCTGTTTTGTGATGACATGGTAAATGATTAGCACTACTAGAAAAACAATTATTAACGGTGTTTGATGTAGTCATTAAAAGTCACTAACAACCATAGAATTATGGTTGTTAACTGTCGTTAAAGGCTCCATGGTTAATAGTAATAACGACCGCATACAATTTTTTTAACAACGGGATAGTATGCTATCATTAATTATGAAAAAACAATGATCACTTTTATAGTATTAATAACCAATTTTTGGGCACTGCTCTGCTTGATATTGTTGAGTATTAACAACCACTTTATAGTACTAATAACATCCGATTCTTTCATCACTTCTGGTACCACATTTATATGAAAAAAATAGCCTAACTATTTTATCCCCGTTCATTTCATAGAAACAAAGACATAATTCCGATTACGTAAAAACATCCCAGATCAATACCATGAACTAAAAAATATATTATTATATCTGAAATGTACAATTAGAATGTATACGAATTCATATACATGAAAGTTTTTCTTTTTTCCCCTTTTCTATTATCTATATATGGTTTTGCTCAAAAACGTCTCACAAATTCGGGTTTTTAACAAATTTTCATGTTAGATGTCAAAAAGATACTAATACTAATTTTAGAGAACTTTGAAAAAAAAAATCGCAAATTCTCGGTATTTTTGGAATTTAAATTAGACCAATTTATAGATCAGTTTTGTTTCTCGAGCTAACTCGATACCGTTGATATTTCAAACCCTGGATAAGACCTCATGCTATTTTTCCTTCAATTTTTCTATGGAATAGCCCATTCCATAAGAATCGCAAAGGAATTGTCAGGGGGCAATCCTTTGGTCCAAACAGGTTCGTGGGAATTTTCGTATAGGATTCAAGTCCTTCCAAATTCCTCCATTTCATTAAACACATTTGCTTTTTTAGCTCCCGTCGCTTCGGTTTTTTTTTTCTTTCCAAACTCTAGCTTCCCCACACGTGAATATGTAAATTTAATCCTCTCCCTCACCACGGAATACGCGGTAGGCGACACGTGTCCCCTGCCGCTCCAAGGGAGCGAGGGAGGAGGCTAGCATCGGGCAGGCCGTGGGTGAGTGAGGCAGCACGACGAGCATCGGGCAGGCCGTGGGTGAGTGAGGCAGCACGACGAAGAGCATGATAGGAGCTTGTTACCGTGCCTAGATAGTGCAGAAGCGCTCCTACCGTGGTGAACCGTGATGTCCTCACGGTCGACCGAGCTCCACTAGCTTTCACGCTCCTTAAGCGCAGCACGCTGGCTTCCGCATTCTCCAGACGTGGGAAAGGCCTTCGTGGTGAGAAAGAATGTCAAATTTGCAAATCCGCACAAGAAAGGGCTCTATTAAAAAAAAAAGAGGAATGCTGGAGCGAGAAAAGCAATAATCACTCATTATACTTAGAAGAGTTTCGGTGGGAGAGATTTGAGCCGGCTTGAGCCGAACCGAAAAAATTACGTTTAAGTCCTTTTTTAGAAAAAAATTTATGGTTAGGTCCTTTTGACATTTTTTTTGCGAAAAGTAGTTTTTACCTTTTTTTCGAAAAGGACCTTTCGTTTCGGCGAAATCGCAGATCCTTCGTGAGAGGACCCCGAATAAATGCAAAAAAACACGCAGATACATTTATATCCTTTCAACCGTTCCGCCGAATAAATACGAAAAAACGCAGATGCGTTTGTATCCTTTCCACGTTTCGCGTGTTTCCTCGATTTGTTCGCGTAGATCGTTTTTACCGTTTTTTGCGAAAAAGATCTTTCATTTCAGCGAAATCGCAGATCTTTCGTGAGAGAACCCCGAATACATGCAAAAAAATGCAGATACATTTATATCCTTTCAACCGTTCCGTCGAATAAATGCGAAAAAACGCAATTACGTTTGTATCCTTTCAACCGTTTTGCGTATTTCCTCGATTTGCTCGCATAGAGAGCGTTAGTCGCTCGTTTTCTCGATTTGCTCTTGTGGAGAGCGACAATCGCGATATAGCACGCCGCAGTCACTTATCTAGTAGATTCCGGTTCACCTTAATTTTCTACGACTAGGTTAATGGCCACGCTAGAATAAAACACAAACGCAGGGTGATCACCGCAAATCTCCAATTACTATTTTTAATCGATGTGCCATCGGCAAGCTCAGACTGCTCACTCGTCAGCCCAGAAAGAGGGGGAAAAAAAGCAGCTTGCAAAGCTCGTCTTCCCACTCCATCTCTCTTAAATAGTCGTAAGATCCGCCTCCCGAAACCCAGCTCTTGCGATCCTCAAGAGCCAGCTCCCGCACGCGACCCAAGAATCAATCGCTCTTAGCTACAGCTAGTCTCATTTTCAGTATCCAATTCTGGTAATCCGGCCTCTGCCGAATCCTTCCCTGAATTTTCAGCCCAGGAAAAAGATTTGCTTGCTTGCCTTGTCCAATCCTTTTCCTTTGAGCCTTCTTGTTGCTAATGTCTGCCAAAGGAATGGCCGCGGGCAAGCGCGCGGGGTTCCCTTGTCCCGTGGCTATCTGTCGATACAGTGGGCGCCCAGGCTGGAGGAGGAGCACCTGAGATGTCGTCGCCGTGTTTTCGTTGTGGATTAAACCGGCCGAAAGGCGCTGTTCCTTTCCGGAAAGGGTGGATTTGTTATTGTGTCTTTGATTAGTTCCTTCCTTTCTTTGATTCCATTCCTTGCCTCACTAAATCTCGCCAAGATTTCTTCGCCTTGGACTGGTAGATCCTTTTCCTCGTCCGGGCATTCTTGCTCTGCTTGCTGCTTCTTGCGCTCCGCGGATTTCTGAATCTTTGGAGTTCTTGGTGGGAGATAGAATCTTGGAGGATCTTGGTTTGGTTTGGGGGGTGCGGGAT
Organism: Otatea glauca; assembly: GCA_036346275.1. Lineage (NCBI taxonomy): Eukaryota > Viridiplantae > Streptophyta > Magnoliopsida > Poales > Poaceae > Otatea > Otatea glauca. The sequence continues at coordinate 15,617,237 of CM070727.1, read as the reverse complement.
GGTGTCGAGATCCTACTCCAACCTCCTGGACCTCGCCTCTGGCGGGGGCAGCGGCGAGCCGCTGCCGTCGCTCGGGCGGCGCCGGATACCGCGCGTGGTGACGGCGTCCGGCATTGTGCCCGACCTCGACTGCTCCGACGACGATGCCGACGCCGCGTCGGCGGCCTCCGACCACTCCTCCCACGCGCCGCGGGAGCGCACCATCATCGTGGCCAACCAGCTTCCCATCTGCGCCTCCCGGCGCGCCGGCGGCGGCTGGGACTTCTCGTGGGACGAGGACAGCCTCCTGCTGCAGCTCAAGGACAGCCTCCGCGCGCACCATGGCCGCGCGGACATGGAGTTCGTCTACGTCGGCGGCCTCCGCGACGACGTCCCGGCGTCCGACCACGACGACGTCGCGCACGAGCTCCTCGAAGGCTTCCGGTGCGTGCCCACCTTCCTGCCCGCCGATCTCCGGTCCCGGTTCTACCACGGTTTCTGCAAGCAACAGCTGTGGCCACTGTTCCATTACATGCTGCCACTGTCGCCGGATCTCGGCGGACGCTTCGACCGCGTCCTGTGGCAGGCCTACGTGTCAGTGAACAAGATCTTCGCAGACAAGATCCTGGAGGTGATCAGCCCCGACGATGACTTCGTCTGGGTGCACGATTACCATCTCATGGTGTTGCCGACGTTCCTGCGCAAGCGGTTTAATCGGGTCAAGCTTGGGTTCTTCCTCCACAGCCCGTTCCCGTCGTCGGAGATTTACAAGACACTGCCTGTTCGCGAAGAGCTCCTCCGATCGTTGTTGAATGCCGATTTGATTGGCTTCCACACCTTTGATTATGCTAGGCATTTCCTGTCCTGCTGTAGCAGGATGCTCGGGTTGAAGTATGAGTCGCAGAGGGGCTACATTGCGCTGGAGTATTATGGGCGGACTGTTACTATCAAGATATTGCCAGTGGGAGTTCATTTGGGGCAGTTGCAGTCAGTGCTCAACCTCCCGGAGACGGGGGTTAAGGTCGCCCAGCTTCTCAAGCAATTTTGTAACCAGAACCGGCTGTTGTTGCTTGGTGTAGATGATATGGATATCTTTAAAGGCATTAGCTTGAAGCTTTTGGCATTTGAGCAGCTCTTGATGCAGCATCCAGAGTGGCGAGGAAGGGTGGTGTTGGTACAGATTGCCAATCCGGCAAGGGGACGGGGAAAGGATGTGAAGGAGGTACAGGATGAGAGCTATGCAATGGTGAGGCGCATCAATGAGGCATTTGGGCAGCCAGGTTACGAGCCAGTTATTTTGATCGATCGGCCGCTGCAATTCTATGAGAGGATGGCTTATTATGTAGTCGCCGAGTGCTGTTTGGTGACCGCAGTGAGGGATGGCATGAATCTTATACCATATGAGTATATAATCGCTAGGCAAGGGAATGAGAAGATAGACTGGATCTTGGGTCTCAGCCCGTCGACAAAGAAGAAGAGCATGCTTGTCTTATCGGAATTCATCGGCTGCTCCCCCTCCCTAAGTGGTGCGATTCGGGTGAACCCTTGGAACATCGATTCGGTGGCTGATGCAATGGACTCTGCCTTGGAGATACCTGAAGGGGAGAAGGTGCTGAGACATGAGAAGCACCACAAATATGTGAGCACACACGACGTCGGATACTGGGCGAACAGCTTCTTGCAAGATCTGGAGAGGACCTGTCTAGACCATAGCAGGAAGCGTTGTTGGGGCATAGGATTTGGTCTAAGGTTCAGGGTTGTAGCCCTTGATCCAAACTTCAAGAAGCTCGCGGTTGAGCACCTTGTCTCAGCCTACCGGAGGACAACCACACGTGCCATTCTCTTGGACTATGATGGGACACTGATGCCTCAGACATCGTTCGGTAAGAGTCCGAGCTCTAAAACGATAGACATGTTGAACAGCCTTTGTCGCGATAAGAACAACATGGTCCTCCTCGTGAGTACAAAGAGTCGGGCAACTTTGAATGAATGGTTCGCACCATGTGAGAACCTGGGACTTGCTGCTGAGCATGGCTACTTCCTCAGGTAATTTCAATTGTTCCTAGCAAATTCGAATTCTCAGAGTGAAACTACTGTGCCTCTGTACTAGACATTGAACTTCTTCTGAGCTACTGTAACACACCAATGTTATCCTGCCGTAGGCTGAGAAGAGACGCAGAATGGGAGACGCGCGTCCCAGTGACAGACTGCAGCTGGAAGCAAATTGCGGAGCCTGTGATGAAGACCTACATCGAGACAACGGACGGGTCAACAATCGACGACAAGGAGACCGCGATCGTCTGGAGCTATGAGGACGCCGATCCTGATTTCGGATCTTGCCAAGCCAAGGAGCTCCATGACCATCTGGAGAGTGTCCTTACAAACGAGCCAGTCTCAGTAAAAGCTGGCCTGAACCATGTTGAGGTGAAGCCACAGGTAAGTTGCTTCACACCAACACTCTGCCGTTCCTTGCTAGTGTCAGTGTGTCACTGCACATTTGGTAACTAAACTCCAATCCACGAACTGTTCTGCATTGCAGGGTGTAAGCAAGGGCCTCGTCACGAAGCGGCTGCTGTCGACGATGCAGGAGCGGGGCCTCCTGCCAGACTTCATCCTCTGCATCGGTGACGACCGCTCCGACGAGGACATGTTCGAGGTGATCACCACCGCGGTGCACGGCCCCTGCCTGAACCCTGACGCCGAGGTCTTCGCCTGCACCGTCGGCCGCAAGCCCAGCAAGGCCAAGTACTACCTGGACGACCCGGCCGACATCGTGCGGCTGATCCAGGGCCTCGCCAACGTCTCCGACCAGACGCACGGCGCGCCCCCTTCCGCGGACACGGCGCTGAGGTGAACAGCAATACCGGTTCCCTCAATAAGACGTTTCGGAAGGGGACCATCACTTGCTGCTCCCAGGCTACTCTAGGAACGGAATGCATCCATCGATCGGCAGCAATGGTGCATGCGATGCAATGCGTGTGCGCGCATCGCGTGTTTTGCGTCTTGGTCATCAAAATCTTTAGCCGCCGATGTGTACATAAACTTTGGCAGATCAATCCGATCCCATGTTTCTTGTCATTTTCTTTCTCTCGTCATTTGAAGCTCTCCAAAGATTAGATTTGCATCGCGAGACAAACCTGCAAATCTTTGGAGCCGCTGCTTTTGTTGCGCGGTCTTGGTCTCATGGTTGCTGATGCGTGCCCTCCTTTCTTCCGCCTAGTGGAGGCGCCAATTATCTCGCCGTCTCATTTCGGTTTTGAGCTCCCGTGCGTGCTGCACGGGATGTGTCTGGGGTTTGGTTTAGGTCTCTGCTGTTCTTGTATTCTAGCAGCGAATGATGGGAGGCAACAGCGGGGTGGAAGACAGTGGTTATGCTTCCACTTGGATTTTCTGAAGTTGATGGGAGGATGGGATGTGGTTGACTCTGGTCAGCACTCAGTTTGCAGGGGCGGCTGGTTTGGCAGAAGCCGTGCATGGTTTAGCCTTGCACGGCAGGATTTTGTTCTTGTGGAGGATGGCAGCTTCTCAGCCGGCTCTTGCTAGCTTAGCTTGGGTGAGTGAGACCGAGACGGTTTGGCGTCGCAGTGGGGGAATCGCCGCGGGTTTGGCGATAAGGTGTCCCACCACCTCATCTCATTCTTAAATCTCATCTGCAACGGCGGCCGGCGATGACGCGCGCGGTGGCGTCAGCGTGCCACCGAGGCGGCGCGAGCGACGACGCTGTCCGCCGGCTCGGAGTCGTTTCGGCGGTCACTCCACCTCGAAATAATCACTGAATAGGGCCAGCTTGTGTCTCGGAAAGTACGCCGTCTACGACACTGCTGGCTCCTCCGATTTTTGTGCAGGGCAATGGCCTTTTTGTTCGTAGATTTAAAACTCTATCTAGTCATTAGTTTTGTTGTTTTGGATATCGATATAATATTTAAAACAGAGTTTTTATTATTAATTTTAAAATATAATATATTTATAATACCTAATAAAATTATAATATTAAGAAAGTAATTTTTAAGATAAATATGTACATGATTTTCATGTATCCAATTTAAATATTTAAAAAGATATTAACAGTCAAAGTTTTGAAAGTTTGACTGCATCTATATCTAAAATGACAACTATTTGTGACCGGAGGGAGCACATAATAGAAAAAAAACGTAGAATTGCATTGCCATGAACTCTTGAATCCTGTTCCATTAAAACCCGTAGAAATTTGCAACAAATGGTGTTTGATTAGAGGGAGAGTAGAGAGAGGAACAGAGAAGTTACATTGAAACTTTCAAAGAAATTTGTAATGTGAGGGTAGATCTTATATTAGAATTCCTCTAAAACTTATAGAAAATTTTACTATCCTACGAAATTTTTTTGGATTCCTCTATTTTTTTCTTTAAAATTCCTTTGAATCAAATAGACACTAACAAGACAAAGGGGAAAGGAATCAAAGGATTGCCTGGGTCTACCTGATCCTGATGTGAACAAGGATTGCTCGGTCAAAGTCTTGTTTCTTTTTTTTTTTCCTAAAAAATAGTACATAGATAAAGTGAGTTCTTATCTGGAGAGTGGGATGGTTGTGGCTAAACATTCAAGGTCCCATTCTCAGTAACTATTACGGATATATCCGGGTCCGTCCGTATGTGGCTTGTGCTAGTGCAAGGTTTGAAAATTCGGTTTCGGAATAAATTTTATCCCTGGTCAGATCGCGAGATTTTGCCGAAATTCCGAAATTTTGGAAATCCGGTCCATGTAGTAACGAAAAATCCCGAAATTTGGCGAAAAAACCGAAATTTCGGGCGAAATACCCGAAATTTTGAGTTTTTTGCACCGGCAGAAAAGTGGTCCAAACGTTAATGAAAAATTTTGAATTGTTTTTGGAGGTTCCTGACATATTACTGATGTTCTCACAAAAAAATTCAACTGATTATCACATCTGAGGAATTTTTAAAAATTCGGAGAGTGGTACTGTCCTGATAAAACACTGACCGACAAGTTTGATCCGAATGAAAAATGGTACAAATCAAGTTAGAAACTGTTGAAATTTTTCGTGCATGGTTAGGATCCATAACTAATGTTCTCACAAAAATTTTAGATGATTATCAAACTTCATGAATTTTTGAAAATTTGAACAGTGCTACTGTCCTGTTAAAAGGCTTACCGGCACATTCAAACAAAATGAAAAATGGTTTTAACCACGTTAGAAATTTTTGGTACATGGTCTTGATTTAACATTAATGTTCGTATAAAATTTTGAGATCATGATCAACCATAAAAAAATCTCGTACATCACAGTTTTTGGACTTCAGAGCGCGTGTTTATACCGTTTACAATTTTTGATTGAGTAGCCAAAACAGGTTCAAATTTTCTGAAACTTTTAAAGAAGGGTTATGAGAGAATTATTAACTTCTAATAAGAATTTAAGGTGATTATCAAACATGAAGAAATTTACAAAATTCTAACACGGTTACTGCCTTGTTTATCTATACCCCTTTATAATGCACCTAAGCATTCTTTTCTACATCCACCCCAAATAATGCACCCCACTAGAGATGGCCCAACATTCATGCACCCAGCGAAACGTCCCCAGAAACTTGCCTCCATCAAAATTAACATCTCAGATCTTTCCTCAGCTTTACTCACCCACATCCGATGGCCATTGTTTAATGTGTCTAACTCATCCTTGTGGCCCACAACAGATCTCCCCCACCTCCAGCATAATCTCAAGGAAAAGGAAACAAATATCCTGGAATTAAGGAAAAGGAAACAAACGTTCTAAAAAAAGGAAAATACCATATAATACGTGCTGGAAAAAGGAAACCGGAAGACAGGGTACTATACTAGTTCTAATTCTGCTTTTTATTTTTAAAACATAACAAACGAAGTTAAAATATTTTCAAAAATTTTATGTATGATCCTAGGTGTCTTATGATGGTACCATAATTTTTTCATAGCATGAAAAGGCTTCTTCAATTTTATACAATTCCGACAGTGTTTCTATCGAAACTTTAAAATGTCTCAAAAATTAACTTTTTGGACAAATTATCATTGAAGATCACTTTCTTATATGTTATTGATGCTATTCCGGTGAAATCCGGCCATAAAATTTGTAAAACCGGTTAATTATGCTGAAATTTCGACGGTTTTACCCGAAATTTTACCGAAATTACCGAAATCACTATAGCATTTTTTATTTTTTTTCAAAATTTGAAATTGGCCGGTATTTCCAATCTTGTGGGGGTCCGAAATCCGAGATTTCGGCGAAAAATCGCCAGATTTTCTAACCTTGTGCTAGTGTATGGTTTGTAAGGACTACTCTCTATGTTCAGAAATGTAAGGCGTATTTTAATTTTGCATAAGAATTAAGGTTACGATTAAATTGAGAAATATATATAAAAAATAATCTAGGTACCCTCAATTAATTTTCAATACTTTGCGTGAGTGGTAATAAATAAATGTATATGATTGGGAGAGAATAAATAGAGATATAATAGGAAAATCTCATTAAATATATATATAAGCCTTATATTTCTAAATAAGACCGTTAAAACTATAGGTAGTCTTATATATATATTTATGAAGGGAGGAGTATAATGTAGTAAGCAGGGTTCGCAAAACCGTGGTTTATCGCTCGAAAACCGCGGTTTTTGACTTTACCGTTGCGGTTCGAGATTCAAAACCACTCGGTAAACCGGTCTAATTAAAAAAAATTTAAATTTTTTGAAAAAATTTATGCGTTGAAAACCATTTTTAAGGAACATTCAATTGGTTGGTTGGTTTTCGATAGAAACCGAGCAGTTTTTCGTGAAAAAACGCGGTTTTCGTTGGAAACCAAACGGTTTTCGATTTTTTTTTGAATTTTTTCAAAAAAAATTGATTTCTTAACCCTTCGCTTTATGGCGGTTTTCGAGCAGTTTTTGCGGTTTTCAAATTTCGATTTTCGAACCGATTTTTCAAAAACGGTTTTTGAAACCCTGGTAGTGAGCACATCAACATCCAAAACCATTTGTTTGTCATCATCGTTGAAAGAGGAGGATAATTGTACCGTCAGTTCGTACGTCCAGTTGACTGCCCAATCCATAGAAGAAGGGTTAATTGGATATATACCACTGTAGGAACCGGTTATTCGAGATTTGCCATCGTTTCTTTGCTTGTTCAAACGATGCCATTACGAAACCGTGCTTATTCGAAATATGCCACCGCTCGCAACACGTGTCCCGTCTGGTCAAACCGAGCGCAGGACGCAGCCCATTCGGACGATTTTGCCCCTCCGCACCTGACCTGGCTGGGACCAAGAGCCACGCAAGATCAGTGCCTCTCCCATTCTCTCCCGCGCCACCCAAGAGCCAAGAACCCTAGATAGATTCCCACCCAAATGACCGCGACGAGCCCTAGCAATCCAGCCGTCCGGCCCTTTACGTGGTCGGAGTAGCTTGCCTCATGGACTCATGAAGGTCTTGCTCTTGGGTCGTCTGGGTTGAGAGGTATGTTTCTCAAAATGCAACATTTGACTGCCCGCGTTGCAAGATTCCAGTGCTTAGGCTAAGGAGCAAGAGTGAAAGAAATCCTGGTAGGTACTTCTTGAAGTGCAAGAACAATTGCCTTGTTAGTCTTCAACTTGATTGTTTCTTGAGTTGTTGATTTGATTCCAGTGTTTTGATTGCATTTTGTTGCTATTGAGGATTGCAGAGCGATGATGTGTGCAACTTTTTCATTTGGGAGGATGAATCATTGCATGTGGCCATGGAATGAGTACAATGCGAAATCGAGCGAGCAATGTGGCTCGATTGAAGGTTGTGTGCATTTGAAGCAACTCTGTGTCGATGTCAGTGCATTAAAGAAGCAAAGTGAAGAATTGATTGCAGCTGTAAACTGGATGAAGAATGTTGTAGGAATGTGGATTTTTTTCTCTTTTTTCGCAATGTCAATAGTTGTAGCAGTTTCTTTGAAGTAGGCCTAGTTTGTTGCAGCAATGTAAGCTTTCAAGTTTGTTGCAGCACTGTAAGCTTCCTGATAAAATGGAAACAAATATAACCAATTGAACAAGGTGATGGAATGGGAAACTCGTGTCTTTTTTCATCACAGAAATCTGGCAACGTGTGATTGTATCTCTGTAATGGCTGACAACAAGTGAGCATGCATATGTGACCATAGATTACAAAAGTCTTTTTTCATCATATCTCTGTAATGAATGACAACAAGTGCCCTTGTATGAATATGTGACCATAGATTACAAAAGTTGGCATGCATCAGGGAACACAGACTACAAAAGTGAGCATGCATCAGGTATACAGGAATTCATTTTTTTGTAGCCATTCTGCCCACTTGTTCTTGATAGGGGTCTTCTTTGATGATGTCTTACTTTGTGATGTTCTTTTGCTTGGTGTGCTCCTTGCAGCATCTTCAGATGCTCTCTTCCTTGGTGATGCCATTTTCCTTGGTGTGCTGCTTGTTGGCTCCTGTGTTGCTTTCTTTCTTGAAGATGCCCTCTTCTTTGGTGTGTTGCTTGATGCATCCTTTGCTCCCTTAGCCTTCTTAATTGGTGCAGCCTTCTTTTTTGTGGGAGCCCTTTTCCTGCAAAAAACAACCATATGCATGACATGTGTAGACAAGAAAGACATCCAGTAATGCACCAAAGGACATGCATAGCATTACCTCTTCATGATGCTTTCGGGTTGTTCGAAGTGCCATCATCAAGCGGGGCTTCTAATTTGCATGTTTTTCCAGTGTCGGTGGCACCACACCTTTTGCACCTAACCCTTCTTTTGGTTGGATCCGAAACTCCTCGACCTCTGCTTCCTTGGCTTTTGCCACCACCCCTACGCTTTGGTGGATGCACCTTATGCCCAACATCAACATGCTTCCACCGAGTCATGTCTCATCTTTGGGGATAATACCTTGATAAGCTTCTTTGAACCTCTCAACTGAGTAGTAGCTGTCCACATGATCTTCTATGCTTGCTCCACGAATGGAACAGATGAATGCCATTGCATGTTTACAAGGCTTCCCCGACACTTGCCATTGCCTACATGTACAGGACCTCTCATGTAACTTCACAGAGTGCCTTCTGTCCAACAATTCATTCTCAAATGTGACCTCTGCCTCAGTATCATCAGACCTGGTGATCTTTGGATGAGCAAGTCCAGCTTGCTTGCTTACCACAAACAACTCCTTCATCACATTAGGAAGGATCACTCCTTCCATTGACCTGCCAATACTCCTCCTAACAGCAAACTTGCTCATTATCAGTTCTCTTATTCTATCCATGAGCTCATGAGGGTGCAGGCCCTTGAAGTCCTTTATTTGGTTATTGAAGCTCTCAGATATGTTATTTGTAAGGTAGTCTACTTTGCTAAGCTCTGAGAAACCACATCTATACCACAAACTATGATGATGCTTCTGCAAATAATCTACAGCATCTGGGCAGTGCTGAAAATTTTTGGACATGTGCCACTGAAATCTAGAATCTGTGTAGGACCTAGCAGCAGGATATAAGTGATCTGTGTACACCTTGCCATAGAATTTTTTCATGAAATTACTATACAAATGTCTCATACACTCTCTGTGCTTAGCATTAGGGAACACATTTTTTACAGCTGACTCTAACCCTTTACATGCATCACTAGATATCACTAAACCATCAGGACTTCCTCTGACTTTATTCAATGGTTCATGAACCATGTCCAGCTTGTCCTCGCTTTAGAATAAAAACACCATAAGCAACATAAAAAAGCCAGTTATGACCATCTACAGATGTTGCTGATGCTAGTTGTCCCTTATATGTACCATTTAGGCTAGTGGAATCCACACCAATGTATGGCCTGCAGCCTCTCAAGAATCCATCTATGCAAGGTTCAAATGCTACAAACATTCTGTGAAAACACATCTTATTGCCATACTTCTTCAGTTCTATTTCTACAATTGATCCTGGACTCCTATGTTCTATCTCAGCCTTCCAGTTGAAAAGCATTTGGAAGCTATCCTCATATGCACCATGTATTTGTCTAAGTGCTATTTGCATACACCCATGTCTTACCATAGCCCAACTTGATCTTGTATTCATCCTGCAGCTTCATCCGAGCCTCTCTTGCCCCCTTATTTGGGTTCTTTCTCAACCAGTCCCTAATCATCGCCACCCAATCTTGTGTAGCCATCTTCCCCTCCATCATCTTTGTACTAGGGCAAATGTGCTTTGAATTAAAAGTTTTAATCTACAAATACAAGAAACACAGATGTTAGCACATTGCAACACATATAATCTGATACACACACACAGAAGGTGAATTACCATAATAGCACATCCATCCTGCATTTTAGAAGCATGAACTCTCCAAGAACAACCCACATGTTTGCATTCACCAATAAACCTACTTTGGTCAAACTTGATTGTATTTATTTCAAAGTCATTCAGGATTGCATAATGCCTAATAGCCTTTCTTAAAGCAACTATATCAGGGAACATAGCCCTTTTGACAATAGTTGGGTTGCTAAGATCATGTGTAATCGACTCTTCAGATCGTCATCCGCCATCTCTCGCTTCACTGTGCTCAAAGCTACTAGGTTCACCCATGTAAGAGGGTTCCTCCGCAAAGTTGTCAGTGCCTCTAGCATCCCTGTACAAGTCTTCATCATCTACACCAACATACTCCTCTGCATTATCAAATGGATCTGGTCCTCCATCATCAAGAACAAAACATATAAAAGTGATTTCCTTCTCAATGTTGTACATCTCAATCAAGCTCGACATCGATCCTTAGTGAATTGACATCCTCACCGCATTGCTGTCATAGTAGTACAAATGACACATTTGGTTGGGTCCCCATGTCACATGCCTATGCAAACCTTGTTTGATGGCATGGTCGATATCCTTCGCATCGGTTAACCATGTTAGCTTCCTTGACCTAGTGTACACATTCCTACCGCTTTCTTCTATTGTGGAGAAGGCCTCCACCGAATAACTACCTAAACTTTTCCAAATGAATCATCGCTCCTATAGAAATCCCAAAGAGTCAAAACTACATCTAATTTACCAAGCTAAATTACTATTCAAACAAACAATCAAAACTACCATGCCAACAATCTCAAAGACTTACTTCTCGAAGCACACGCGCGATGGCCATACCAGGTTCGACAGCCGCATCCATTGCCGTCACGTACATCCGATTAGCCGAAGCGGAGTGGGAATGACGCGCCTTTAGGCCACCGCCATGGAAGCAATCGCCGACGGCGCTGGATTGCTAGGGCTCGTCGCGGTCGTTGGGTGGGGAATCTATCTAGGGTTCTTGGCTCTTGGGTGGCGCGGGAGAGAATGGGGGAGGCACTGATCTTGCGTGGCTCTTAGTCCCAGCCAGGTCAGGTGCGGAGTTGCAAAATCGTCCGAATGGGCTGCGTCCTGCGCTCGGTTTGACCAGACGGGACACATGTCGCGAGCGGTGGCATATTTCGAATAAGCACGGTTTCGTAATGGCATCGTTCGAACAAGCAAAGGAACGATGGCAAATCTCGAATAACCGGTTCCTACAGTGGCATATATCCAATTAACCCATAGAAGGCAGTTGACCTTTTCTTTTCAGAACGGATGGTCTTACCTTCCTTCCATGAGGAAGGCTTTTGGGAATACTAATTGCATAAGACAGTAATCTCAAGCATGTACAAGAGGCAAATGGTTATTGCATTTTGTTGCTAGACTTGTCTAACCACTATCAGTTTCATGATGGCGGCGGCGATGAATTTCCCTTCTTTCTAATGCTTTTCTAATCCTTCCCAATTTAGTCTAAAAAAATACTCCTGAATTTCATGATAATCGAACGTTTAGTGACTTTTTTTTACTTTGATTGGGTTTCTTTCCTAGCCTAGCCTTCTCTAACCTGTTTGGGACAAAAGGTTTAGTTATTGTTGCTCTTGTATGAATTTCATGATAATGCAAGCTCAAAGAACAATTAATTTTGTAAACTCCTATGATGTTGGCATCTACTTGTATAGATATCTCCTAGAACAACAAACATAGTAAATCTTAGTGGGAATGATAATAATGCACACAGTTTCACAATGAAAACGTGTCATGCCTACATATCATCCAAAGTGAAAACGTGTCATGTCTACATATCATCCAAAGTATACAGTGGTTCTATGAAGTCAAGTATCATCTTTTCAAATGTTACACGGTTTTCAGGACAGAGCCACGGACATCAATTGGAGTTCCACTTTTAACTAAAAGAACGTACAGTACTTTGATAAACCTGTATGAACATTTATAAAGAATATATGCTGCACATGGTAAACTGTGGACTGTGGTAGCATTTTACTTTAAAGAGAAGCAGGGAAAAACACAATTTGACATGGCTGGAGAGCTCTTCTGAACCGAACTTCAAAATCATTTCTGGAAAACAATGCTATCATCTTGACACTATTAACCGCCTACGGATGGATGCCCAACATTTCCATAAATATACTGTTGTACTAGAACATAGTTAGTCACCCTGTACAGAGCACAGTCAGGAACAGAAGAGACCCTTGGGGCTCTGGGAGAAAATCCCCTTACTGTAGTATACTGGTACTAAATCTGTGCGAAGAGGATCTCATTCCACGTATCTGGTATACCAGGAAGACACCAGTGCAAGCAATCATGGATGCCTGTTGAAGCTTTGAAACTATAATTTGAGATATGCCCCTCATCTCGTACCTGTGAGATAGCAGTAACATCTAAAAGCTTAACCCGAGTTCCATTCACAGCACGCTCTGCAGGTAAGTCACTTGAATGGTCCTGCAAGACCTCACTTCCATTAGACAAGGGAATGGTATTGCCACAGCTTCCCCCAGTGTTCCAGTCGCCATTTACAAAATGCCTTGGTGACATTGTCCTAAGAAAAACTTTCATCTGAGGACGACGCACAAGTTCTGAATCCACCCATCTGGCAATGCTGTACAGTGTAAGATTCTTTGCACGGTTGAGGTCTGCAAGCCTACCTTTGCCTATGGGCTCCTCACCAGCGTACAATTCCCAATGATTTTCACTAAATTTCCCTCTGTTCCAGTGATGACCTGTGTTAAGTACTAGGACATCAAAATTATCAACATACTTCTTCAGGAATGTAACTGGCCGATCAAGGTGCAGTGCATAGCTAGTCACTGGATTTGTCGTGTTCAGAGGTTCCAATTCAGAGAGACTAGCAGACCAGTAAAAAAGGATAGTGGTGTTAATCCCTGGAAATCGATAAGCCCACCCATCAGGTCTTAAAGCACCTGAAGCTTTGACAAGTCCATATTTCCATCCAACATCTTCAACGTTTGGGCTGTATTTACCACCTGTTGCTATACACATCATGGACTGAAACTGCTGTCTACCGAGTGAATCACCCACAAAAGCAAGTGTTTTATGCCTCATCCTGTAAGCCTCAGAATAACTTAGCAGAAGTCCAGTATTTAAGGAGATACACAGCAGAAAAAGGGACGTACAATACCTTCTCAAAAAGTTAGGCCCTGAAAATTCAGGCATCTCACAACCATGTGGCTGCCAACGGTAGCTCTCATACAAGAAATCTTTACGTTGCATCATTCGACAAGCCCACATTTTTGACAGCCATTGCTTGCACTCATTACCAGAATAGAGTGGCCGTTTCTCATCTTCTACCCACTTCCCCTTTGCATAATTACAGTCTATGAAGTAACAACAACATTCTATTAGGCAGAGGAAAATGATCATCAGAATTCAATGCATAAGCTATGCACATAAACTGCTAAATTTCGTGTTTGGAAACAATCAGTCTCATCAGGAATAGGCTTCCTATGCTTGAGGTGGTGAACAAATAAGCACGAAGCAGCTGATACATTATCTCCAAGATGTACTAAGTAGCATATCGCACAAGGAATTACCTTTGTTCCGTCTGGCTGTACCTTTTTTAGTATGATTCTTATAAGCTGGACCTGCAGACCCAACTAGAGCTGATACATTATCTCCAATATGTTCCTGCTCCTGCTGCCGTAGGAAACCTGACAGTGAAAGGGGCATGCAAACAACAAGTCCGCAAAAATAGCATACAGTAGATTATGAATTGGCAATCAAAGTAACAAGTCAGTACTGTAGCACCCATATTTCAGATGGATATACCTTGGGGGAAAACTTTCAATTGATCCGGCGTTGTGCTGAAGATTGTGAGGACTGGGGTTCCTTCCAGTAACAAAACAACAATCGGCACAATGAGGAGAACCACAAGGCCGAAGAACAGCTTCTTGACGAGAAGCCTACGAAAAAAACCACCTTTCATCCCGGGAAGGCAGCATAGGACCTTACCAGGCTCCTCCAAATAAACACAGATATAGCTCTAAATCGAACACAGAAGCATCATCCCTGCAAATGAGAACGGTCAATCAGGTCCACAATTGAAAACAGTTCATACATGGTTGGCAATGTCTAATTCATGAAAATAGCATGAAGCAAGACCAATCTAAGCAGCAAGCGCCATCGTTCTTCCCCGTTTAGAGAAATACTAACAGACATAATTAGACCCACAATGCATAAATGCCGAATGGAAGTTTCGAAACATCACATAGATGATGGGCAATGTGTAATACCCATCGAAACAAGACGAGGACGACCAAGATTAGGGATGAAAACGGAACAGTAAAGGTCGGTAAATGGCTGTTCCGTTTCCGTTTTCACATTTTTTATCGGTAACAGAAACGAAATCGGAAACCTCAGAAACGGATACGGAAGCGGATAGTGACAGAAACAGATACGGAATGGAGCGGATACGGAAACGAAAGCGAAAAATTCCACAAGAACAAGTATTAGTTTAAAATTTCAAGAGAGAGCTTAGCTCCTTCAAGAAATTTCAGGTGACTTCTCTAGTTCACAATCTACATGAACAAGTATTAGTTTAAAATGAATTGAAATGCATGCTCATAAAGCTGCCTACATGAGTATTTTGTGATCTGGAGTAAAGAAAAAGTTGGTTGAAATCGCTAGCAAATACACAGTTTTCCATAAAACTTCGCAGTAACAGGACACTTCACAAGGTAAAATCCAAGGCTGTGCTTGGGTTATTATAGTCTAAAGTCCATAAAACTTCCCAGTAACAATCCAACCTTTGCTATACATCCCAATGGAAAAAGAACCTCTCACTTTTGTGATCAATTACACCATCAATTGCCACATCATAATATGATAGCAAACACATATAGTTTGAGCCTCGGTCTTCAGGATAGCAGGGGTGACATGCTCATCTGGTGCTAACAAAATCATTATAATCATCAAATACTACTCAGAGAAAACCTGTTAGTTTTGTGTGTTCCAATTTTAATCACAAGAATCCTACCCTTTCATCCATAATCACTGCAGATTTATCAAAATTCCTCACACAATTGAAAAAAAAACTCCAGCATCTTCCATTTCCACCTCTAAAATCGTAAAGCACCTTCAGTTATTTATAGCCCCAAATCCTTCAAACGAGATCGAGATGGAAGGGCAGAGTGTGTATGTGCGTTTCGCTTACATGAATGCGCGGACGAAGGATTTCCCCTTGCCGTCCCCGGAGACGACGATGCGGAGGCCATCAGGCGACCAGCGGAGATCGTCGACGCGGCCCGAGAGGGGGCGGAACTCAGCCTTGAGGGCGCGGTCGTCGTATCGGCCCCAGACAAGGACGGAGCCGGAGGCGTCGGCGGACGCGACCACTCGATGTTGGGGGAGAAGCGGGCGACGGTTGTGAGGTAGGCGTGGTCGGGGTAGACCCAGGCGTCGAGACGGCGGATAATGACGCTGCGGCCGGTGGGGGAGGCCGCCGGTCAGGGGCGGCGCGGTCAGGGGAGGCTGCCGGTGAGGGGAGCCCGGGAGACGCGGTGGGGGGAGGGGAGAATGAGAGAGCGGCGCCGACACGCGGCCAGGGCACTTTGGCTTGAGTAGCGGGGCAGTTCGGTTGGAATTTCCGGTTTAGCTTACACGGAATTTTCGTTTCATTTCGTTTCCGCTAGGATCTGCTAAGTAAACCAAGCACGCGTGCCCAATCGGTTTAATTTGTTGGATCTGAAGTTACATGCTCGAATAGCATTCCGCGTTAACATCACTACTGTGTTGTGCAGCCTGAGTCGATTCACGAGCATGGAGGACCTAGCGCTACGTACGCCCAAGGAAAAGGTAGCATCCACCTACTTGGAAATCCCCAGGCTCCGCCGCCAAGAAACACGCAAAATCCGAACGAGCCGACAGTATAAATAGAACAAGGTCGCGTCACTCGCGTGTTCTACGCACCTCAGCCGCTTGTGGGGGACCGCATGTAGCGATCAGGGAAATCTAAGTGCATTCAGTATTAGTCTCGTGATCAGTAGTTAGTACGTATATTTACAATAATTAAAATCACAATCATACATCATATTATTAAAGCGGAAGCTATTTATATAAAGTATTTTTACAAATCAGAGTATCTATACCCCTTTATAATGCACCTAATCAATTTTTCCTACGTTCACCCTAAATAATGCACCTCATTAGAGATGGCTTAATGTTCGTGCACCTAGCAAAACGTCCCCAGAAACTTGCATTCATCAAAATGAACGTATCAGATCTTTCCTCAGTTTTACTCACCCACATCCGATGGCCATTATTTAGTGTGTCTAATCATCCTCGTGGCCTATTATAAACCTCCCCACCTACATATTTGGAAGGAGAGGAATCAAACAAGGAAATAAATAAGGAGGATCCGCATGCAAGGAAACCTGACTTGAATTTTTATCGCTAAAATTGTATGCGTATTACATATTTGGAAGGAGGGTGAATTAAACAAGGAAATAAACAGGGATGATCCACATACAAGGAAACAAGACTTGAATTTTTTATTGTCTTGGCATTGTGATCGTATTTTTTTTCGAAAATGACCCTTCTCGAGACTTTTTTACGGATCTAACCCCATAGAGCCGAATTTCAACGCACAGAGAGCGTTGAATTTTTATTTTTATTTTTACCTAAGGAACCAACCGTCTGTGAGTGCCGCTTAATTTTTTCAATTTTTCTCGCGAACCAATACCATGCGAGCACTGCTTAATTTTATCTTTTTCCTTGCGGATCCAGGTGGTTTACGAGCGCAGCTTTATTTTTCCATATTTTTCGAAATCATCCTCGTGGCCCACAATAGACCTTCCCTCACCTCCAGCATCAACAAGGAAAAGGAAACAAACGTCCTGGAATCAAGAAAAAGGAAACAAACGTCTTGGAAAAGGAAAGGATCATACATTACGTGCTTTGGGAAAAAGAAACCGGAGATGGGCAATACGGGAGAACGCAGTCCATAATGGCTCCAGTCACCATCGATGGCTTTAGCCGACGCGGCGAGGTTGTTTGTCGTGCGACCTCACGGCCGTCGTCTCTCGACAAATTTATAATTTTTTTGAAAATAATTTTATTAAGTACAAAATAATCGAAAGTTTTTTTGAGGATTTTTCTAGAATTTTTTAACCTAATGTGCTATCTTTTCAAAAATCCTTCTATATTTAAAAAAAATGAAGGCAACTCACCTGTAGCTTCTTCTAGTCAGCAAATTGCACTGCAGAAGCTTCTTCTCTTCCCTCCCTCCATTAAAGCAAGAAAGAAGCTTTAAAGCTCCATCAACCCCGCACCAAATCTCCTCTTTCCATCTATGGTGTTAATTCTCCAAATTTCGTGCTCTATTGCCAAAATTTCCTCCCAATCTGATTTAATCCCAAATTATGGTTTCCATAAATATGCTTGTTTCGGGGCTATAAAAGCCAGCGAGCTCTTCTCCACCCCATCGCATTGCGTAAATCTCCAAGTGCTCCCTCTTGTAAAGATCGCCGGATTTTGGAGGTAACCCAAGCCATTACCGTCATCTTTCCCGGCGAAATTCACCGCAACCGTGACTCCTCCTCAGCGGCGCCGGTGCGACGATCTCGCCGCACCAAAGGTTGACCACATCGCGACCACGGCCACCCCGGTCTTCCTCCTCTTGCGCTGCCAAGCCAGAGAGCACACCTGCAGAGCACCTGTGCTGCTCTGTGGAAGCTACAAAAAATAATCTAAAATCGAAAATTCTTTTTCTTTCTCTTTCTTGATTTAAAATCTTTTGGGAGCCCGTTTTGCCATTCGACCTCCATTTAGTTTCGTTTTCTTTCTAAATTCATTTAAAATTCTAAATTTCTCTTTTATTATTAAGTGTTGTATTCATACTTATCTTCTTATTTAATTGATAAGTAGGGTACTATCGTCGTAGCGTTAGCACAGGCACTATACTAGTGTAGCAGTAAAAGAAGCAAAGTCTTGTAGTGTGCCCATCCAACCCTCACGCAACTGACAAGTCATAAATCCCTAGAAAGATATCTTTGAACCTCCCGCATCTTATGTCGAAAAGTAATCTTGGGAGCCTCATTTTATTATCCACCTAAAACAACATAATAAGTAAGGTTGAGTACTTTCATACTCACCAAGATTTAAGGTGGTATTTACAAATACGGTAATGCAGGTTAAATCAAAGGTGGCTTCTACAGTTAATTTGCATAAAGCGACATTAAATTTGTAAATCAAGTTGTCATTTGCAAACGTAATTTATAAGGGCAAGTTTGACTGATAAGAAATAAGTAGAGCATGAGTAATACTCGCAGTCCTTCGCGAGCAATTAATCATCCAAATCATGCCATAACATGACAAAACACGATTCTTGCCAACACATGACAAACCAAGTGAAACCAAGCTTTTTTTGGAAATAACAAAATATCTAACTTAGTGTAGGTTCACCAAGTCTCCCATAACTGCCGACACGGCTAATCGATTAGATTTTCACTCTGCAGAGGTTTACATCTTTACCCACAAGACATGACTGACTCTTTGTGCAATCGATACTAGCACACTTCCTTTGGTGTGCCGCAGAGAGTCATGACATAACCGCAGAGAGTATTGTATAGACCTAACTTTGCACCAGCTACGGTGACAAAAAAACCCTTGCCATAGTTCCAGAGATCCGGATCAACACGTGCTGTGCTAAACGATGGTGCCCCATCGGGTCCACTCCTCATGGCAAGGTGTGCACCGTTGTATTGGAATGCTTGAGCCCCAACACCTCGGTGAAGGGAACACCTACGAGCAACACCGTTACGGGTGTGCCCTTACTACTTTGGTCTACCAAAGTGCAAAGATAGATCTACGTAACTTAATAGGTTAAGGCTGTCCTATACCGGCACTTGTGGTTGTACAGATTTCTCTTGGATCATACAACACTATGTTCAGTCCTTAATCTGACACGGACGATAATCTCCCCTTACACTACGTGCAATTCCTTCTGCACAACCGGCTATTACCAATAATCACCCACGTCAAAATCATAGTTTTATTTTGAGTTTTTAATCCAAAATACCAGTAACCATCAATGTCATATCCAATATTTTTAAATTCTTAAGAACAATTTTAATCTAATCATCTACATCGTTGCTAATAAAGCATGGCTAAGCATGGTTAATATTTAATCGCATATACCCAAGTTGACATCATGTATTGTCTAGCCCTATTCTATGGTTATCAAGGATCATATGTCAATACTTATTAAGGAATTTCCATGAGATAACAGGTATATCTACCATTACCACAAAATAACAAATTTACAAAAAATAAGTGCATGCATGAAACAGTTTGATAAACAAAAGGAAAAATTAAACAATGGGATTAATATGATCAAAGGGGATGCTTGCCTGGTTGCTCTTCGTTGGGGACATAATCGGGATCACAGTCGGTGTTGTTATCATCGAAATCTGAGATATCGTCGTCTACGCGTCAATAACAAGAACCGAGACAAAAGCAAATAACACCATATCAAATAAGGCAAAAAGAAATCAGATATAAATACCAAATTGAAACTTACCAATAAGAACATGACGATTTTTGAGTTCCCTAGATGTCACTTACTTAACCTTTTCATTAGGATTCAATGCATGAAAGGTTCTTTGTTTGGAATAGTTACTTTCACTTGTTGGTTATTCATATACTATAGTTATGAGCTTACATGAGGTGGTTTATGATTCCAAGGACCTTTATTATGTCTCTTTGTATCTACTTATTTCGATTCTAGATGCTAAATTTATTTGGATTGTTAAAAGTAAAACATTAGTTGAAAGGTTTTGCTTAATTAGTACTTAGCTTTAAGTGTTCATTCATGGGAGTGATTTCTACATGTTGGATCTGGAATTTAAAGTTACTGGTTGATACTACGTGGTTATGTGACGATTCTTGCATTACAGATGTTTTGGTTTAAGACTTTCAATCCCATTCGGCCATACAGTAAGGCTCTAGCCACGTTATCATTTAGGGTGTTTGCTCTAACAAAAATTATATGACAAGCAAATTTTAATTAAGATGTTTTTCTATATTTTGGTTGTCCATATACTGGGGTATGTTTCTGGACCATTTCCCCCAAAATTTATGTTTAGCCGAGTAGTTTTATAAGCTATCAAAAGTGCTAAAGTGTTTCTGAAATTATGCAATTTGTGATCGTTTAGGGTTCTTGCTTTAGTAGGATTCAGATTTAAAGTAAGTTATAAGTAAGATATTTTTTCAGAATATGGTAGTCTATATACTAACTAGCATTTCTGTACCATTTTCCTTTAAATTTTCATTTATACGAGATACTTTACGGATTGCTGAAAAGGGTTAAGTAATATGGTTTTGGTGCAGATTGTGGCCACTTTATATGCAAAGCTTGTTATAAATAAAATATTTTTCCAGATTATGTAGTATATGTATCATAGAATGTTATTAAGCTATTCTTTCACTATTTTGCATTTATATAAGATATTTTACGGGTTGCCAAAATGGTTTATATGACCATGCTGTTTGCGCAGATACGGTCCAGTTTTCTTTTTGCTATTGCAGCTGCACCTTAAGGGATAATCTAACCATTTTCATACATTAGTAGAAGACACCCTTAAGAGTATTTTAAAGTTAGTTCCACAATATTTCGCATTTATTTGAGATGTTTTTCCTATAAATGATCATTAGTGCTTAACATAGACCTAACTCAAAGTTGTTCAAAATGGTGTCATTTTTGCACATAAAGTAAGGATATAACATTCTAAGGTCATAAGATTTAGTTTCGTTGAGTTTGAGGTTCGTTTGCGAAAGTTTCGGCCATTCGATCATTTTACCGATTGCATATTCGGATAACGAGCAAATAGTGCAAACCAAACTAAAATCTAAATATTTTTGCATATCTTTGATCCTTGTAATCCCAGTGTGTAAAAAAACTGGTTTCACTAACTTTTGAGCTCATTTGACCTATTTTTTTAAGCATTTGAATCTTGCATGTTAGTAAGAATTTATAGCATCGATTTTTGATTCAAAATACATTAAAATATAAATAATTTTACTGAAATAGACCATCTAGGGTTGTAGGAACCTATGTAATTTATTTAATCATTTATGGAACTAGGAATTATATAGTTACTTAATATCACCTTCAAGGAGACTGTACTTCAAACTCTAATTAAAATATTTTTATGCAAGTAACATATGAAATTTTATTTCAGATTATAACTCCTTATTTCATAACTCAAATTCAGAAACTAATTTTGCTTCATTTGGACACTCCTAGCGAAAGTTACAATTGATTGAACTTAATATAGTTTGGAAAAAGTGCTGAAATAGCTAAATATGCCTTCGGTATTTGGAAAGTGTGTTTTCGGATTTGAACTGGGCCGCCATGTTAGACTGACCTGGACCTACCTGTTAGTGAGATCGAGCAGAGGAGGTTGACGCGGCGGCTGCCGGCGGCGAGAGGACGGCGGATTCGACCGGCGGGCAAGTGAGGAAGCTGAAGGGCAACTCGGGGAAGCTAGGACGCCCCTTGGTCCTGGCCGGTGATCACCGGAGATATGCCGTCACCTGCAGGGGGCGGCGGCGCCAATGGCGCATAGCCGTGAGAGAGAATGAAGGTCAATCGGGCTCACCTTAGCGATGATTCAGCATCTAGGGACCTCGGGCAGTGTGTATTACCAGGTGATTCGAGGTGAGGGAGTGTGGGTTGCGCTGCCACCTTGCGCCGGCCTTGGGAAAGAACCGCAACGGTGGGGTGGCGTTCCGGCAGAGGTGAGATGCAGAGAAGTGTTGCGCGTGGTTTAGGGCAGCTGGAAAGTCGTCTCTAGGCGGAGGGAACAGGTAGGAAACTCACCGGGCAGCGGCGACCGCAGAGCTGGGCTGGCCGATCTCGCTTGGCTTTGCAGGAAGTCGCGCACACGCGAGAATCCCAGATCAATGGAGCAAGGGCAGCAAGAGCTAAGGATGGCCCTCTGCCAATCTTATGAGCAGCATGGCAAGCAAATGGAGTGTCGATGCGACGGGACGAGAGCACAGGGCTCGAGAATCCCTGCAGCGCCGAACGTAGCAGAGAGTCAGGGAGAAAGAGGGAGGAAGGAGAAGGAGGAAGAGAGGAACACCGGGAGGGAGGCTGGCCGGTGGGGTCGCAGGCGAGTAGGGGCCACTGCCAGAGACCTTTGGCTACGGCTTGATCGAGCAGGAAGGTCGCCCACTGGTCATTGCGATGAAAAGACAGAATTCAGTGGAGTGAAATGGGCAGGCTTGGCAAGAGTGCTGTGTTTGCTCAAAAAATTTCCAAATTTTTTTGTTGGCAGAACAAGTCATGTAGTTTTCATTCCTTTTGGTTTCATTTGATTCTCTCATGTAGTTTAAGAGCATTAATTCTCCAAATTTGACTCATTTCCAAATATTTTTGAATTTTTAAGCTATTTAAATAATGTGCAAAAATTCTGAAAAAAATTATATTTACACATCTTATGGGCTTTAGTATTTTTATAAAATTATTTTCTATAGTATGTTGTTTGAGATTTTTATGAGTTTGTTTAATGTGTTAGTGTAGGTATTTAAAAGTCACCAATTCAAAAATCAAATCATGAAAATAAATTAATAAACCCAGAGATGAATTCAAATGAAAATCCAAATATGCAATAAGATTCATGACATGCTACTTTATTTATTTTTATAAAAGTTTTACATTTGATAATATTATTTCGAATTAATTCTGGTTTTGATTCCTCTCTAACACTAAATGAGTTCACATGTCTTTAACAATTCCTTGAGATGTCCAGGGATGATTTTGGATTTATGTGAATTTTTTTTCAGATTTTATCTCTTAAGTGATTTTGGATTTTTTTTATTGCAGAACAAAAGAAAACAATTAAGTTAAAAGATTTTCTTAAAGACCAAAATTCAAGAAAATTCCATATAAGATGGAAATTCAAAACAAGCTGTTATCTCAAACTCATTTTCATAATTTATTTATTTTAGAAGAAGTTTTATTTTGTGGCTTATACTTCTCTAAAGATTAGAACTCAAGAAAACAAAGGAAAAGATAATATTTTAATTCAAAATCTTATTTTCAATTTAAATTTTCATTAATTTTATTTTTAAATATCAAATTTTTATTTTTTTTATTTTTAAAATTTTCGGGATGTTACATCATAGACATCGCCACGGGGGTGGACACCATGTAGGAAGCAGGAGAAGGGAGGGGGGACACGATTGGACATGGTGGTCTTAGGAATTTTTTTTTATTTAATATTTATTTTTAATGTTTTTTTCAAAACTAAACGCCGGAGTGAAAATATTGCAAAAGTAGGTGCCCGTCGCCCATGTATGGGCGATCGCCCTATACACAGGCGATTGGTGCCCTTCCTCACGGCGAACTAACGGCCACATGGGGGCAAAATTGGAATTTGGCAACTATCGCCCCCCGACATGGGCAATTGCCCCATGTAGGGGCGACCAGGGCCTTTAAAGCCAGCTCCTCCATTCGGCCGAGCGCAGGCAGAGAAAGAAGGGGCCGAGCACAGGCAGAGAAAGAAGAAAGGAAGAAAGAAAGAGAGAAGGGAAAAAAAGAAGAAAAAAAGGTAAATTTCTGAATTTTTTTGTAGAGTTATCTTTAGGAATTTTTTTAGAGATAATTGTAGGAATTTTTTTATAGGTTGCGTAGTTAAAGTATCATTTAATATTTAGGAATTTGTTGTAGTATTTAGAAATTTTAGGATTGTGTAGTGTTTAGAAATTTTAGGATTGTATAGTTCTCGTGAAATTTAATGTAGCAGTTAATATTCAGATATTAATATAGTATGTAGTATCTAGTATTTAGAAACTTAATGTAGTATTTCAGTATATGCAAATTTAATGTAGTATTTTGTATGTAGAAATTTAGTTCAGTAGAAACTATAGGCAATATTTAGAAATTTAATTTATTAGGGTTGTGTATTACTAATTTTATTATGTAAATAATGTATTAGGCAATGTAAATAATTTTGTAGTACGATCAATGTACGTTTTGTAGATTGTATTTTAGAGTAATATTTTTCCGTCGGACGTTGCAGCATGTCGGAGAAATTGTATTTCCAAATATTTTATGGAGATGGGGAGATAGCACAGGGGGCGGATGGGGTGGATTTATCATCATTTTCAAGAGTCGTACGGGGCATAGGCAGACCGAGCGATAGGACATACAGGGGTTTGTTGGAGTGGATGTCTCGGATGTTCGCTTTGGATGCCCGATCGTTGATTCTTGACTCGAGCGAGAGTGAGCCGTGCGCAAGACTGCTTTTACGGAGAGTTGATTCCTATTAACTCGACATCAACATGGAGGAGTTATGTTGGTTTTGCTTAGAGCGGGTTGGCGCTCATGTTGTTGGTCTGATGCTACCCAAGCTCCATCGGTGTCGCAAGTTCGTGATGTCGGGGCGGACATTACGGGCGAGGGGACGTCAAATGTGGAAGGACGCGAAGAGGAAGGTGGCGAGGAGGCCGGAGATCAGGAGCACGAGATTGGCGGTGGCGAAGGGATCGGGGGGCAGAGGAGACAGTGGTGGAGGCGCGAGGGGTGGCCGACGAGGGGGAGGTGGTGGAGTTCATAGTTCACCTGATGGAAAAGGAGGACCGTGCGGATGAGGAAGTCTCCGATGGTGAGCACTCCGACGAGAAGGACAATGCTCCTGAGGTGCCTATCCCTGGTGCGTGGAGCAATTACAGTTTCGAAGACCTAACAATGAATGAAGGTAACGTTGATGCATGGGAGTATCGTGAGAACGAGGTGACGGAGGGGGCCATATATAAAGACAAGGAGGCTGTGATGGATGCGGTGAAGTACTGGGCAATGTCTCTACGGTGGCAATTCAGGGTAGTGAAGTCCAGCAAGAAGGAGTACGACGTGAAGTGCGTAGTTGATTCGTGCCCATGGCGGGTGCATGCATACCAGGGGAAGTGGAAGGACTACTGGAAATGCTCCATAGTAATTGAACATAACTGCGAGCTGGAAGAAGCGGAGCAGGGACACCGCAATCTGTCGTCCACTTGGGTGGCAAATGTGTTTTATGGTCAGATCGTGGACAATCCCCACCTGTAGCCTCGATCTATTATCACAGCCGTGGAGGAGAGGTTTCAGTTAAGATTAGCTACGGAAAGGCATGGAGAGCGAAAAGGACAGCTCTCGAAATACGGTTCGGGACGTACGAGGCTTCCTACGAGAATATTCCCCACTTGCTCAGGGCAATCGCGCGTAGGAACCCCAGTACATCCGTCGACCTTGCGGAGTTCCACGTGGGTGGTGCGTGCGCGGTAAGTGGGTATTGCGGCGTGCATTCTTCGCCTCAGGCGCATGCATAAATGCGTTCGGACTGCCGCCGGTCCTTTGTATGGACGGCACATTCCTCGTGGGGAAGTACAAGGGCGATTCTAATCTGCGATCGCGATGGATGCCAACAACCGAGTTCTACCGGTTGCATTGGCATTCGTGGAGAAAACATGGAGAGTGTGCATCGTTCCTTAAAAGAGTGAAGTCGACAGTTGTTATTGACAGTTCGATGTTTGTGTCATCCATGACCGACATGCGAAATGCTAAGGGCGATCGTGGATATGCAACAAGGGTCCGCCGTCGTGGGAGCAACAAAGTGGCGAGCGAGGCGCGGTGGTGCATGAGGCACATGGGTGCCAATTTTTTTCGTCAGTTCAGGAACAAGGAGCTTATGAACTTGTTCAAGCGGCTGTGCAAACAGAACCAACGGAGGAAGTTCGACGCGC
The DNA here is from genome assembly GCA_036346275.1 of Otatea glauca. NCBI lineage: Eukaryota > Viridiplantae > Streptophyta > Magnoliopsida > Poales > Poaceae > Otatea > Otatea glauca. The sequence continues at coordinate 15,591,211 of CM070727.1, read as the reverse complement.
TTTGGAGGACGTTGGATGAACTAACGAAGAAGCAATCAATGAATCCCAGAGGTACCGCTAGTTCATCAAGGAACCCGATGGTGTACCATGAGTAAGGAGAGGACCCCACAGCCTTTTGTGCGCTCCTGATAGACTCCCCAAACATCTGGCGTAGGCCGGGGACCAGCATAAAGAGTTTTACCGACTGGATACGACATGAGCCTTTGGAGAAATGGTCCCTTCTACATGACGAGGGCGGCTCGCGTTATGGAATCATAACAACGAACCTGGCGGAGATTTACAACTGGGTAATGAAAGGCACCAGATGCCTTCCACTGGTGGGTATAGTTGAAGGTGTCTTACTAGGGACACAGAGATATTTCATTGAGCGATACAAGACCTCCGCAGCATGTATGTCGGACAATCGACTGTCGTACTCAACTATTGTGTCTACTTACAAGTCCAGAAAAACAAGAAAGGCGCAGACACATCGGGTGACACCGGAGAGTGGCGTGGAACGGAGATACCACGTGCACTGCGGTGACCGAGGTCGCAGGGTGCCCACCGGAGAGGACTTCCATCATGCATACTCCGAGCGGTGAGTGCGAGTGCTCTCGCCAAAACTACGCTGCTTTGCGTGTCGTCTTTGCACATCATTGCCGCAGCCGCCGAGACGCATCAATCCTGTCGTCCGTTCATCTCCCCGTACTACTACAAGCAGAGTGTTCTCAACACGTGGCATCAGAAGGTGTACGGATACCGAGTGGATGGATCGTTCACAACAGCCCCCCCTCCGAACCATCGATGGGTACTGGACATCCGAATGTTGAAGCTGAAGGTCGGACGTCGAAGGACACGGCGCATTCGGAACGATATGGACGAGTTCGAGGCGTGTCGCAACCGCAGATAATGTAATTTTCCATGTTGTTCCCATCTTTGTATTTTTCAATGGACCGGTAAGTTGTAATGTTCGATGTAATTTTCGATGCTGTTCCAATCATGTAATTTTCAATGTACTAGTAAGTTGTTGTTCACATCATGTAATTTTCCGATGTACCAGTTAATAGCTATGAGGATAATGTAATTTTCGGCGTTGTGTGCCTCGTCGAACATGTCTTTGTCTTTACTATGTTTGTAACATGAGATTTTTGTTAGCTCTCTGGACTTCGGTTGTATTGTTTGTTGAGTACGGTACAATTCGTTATTTCGTATTTCATTTTGTGTGCACATTTAATTACTGACAAATTTGTTGTATTTGTTTTGTAGGAGGCGACGATGGAGCGACCTTGCCCTGAGCTGCTCGACGCGACCGTCGATGCCACCCACCGGTCTAGGTACTTTGCAGAGGAGAACCGAGAGCTAGGGACACTCCGACCTCGGGTGCCCAACGAGCTGCTTTGCATTGACCCACGCTGGGTTCCATGGTAAGCTGCCAACGCTTGCACTCTTTTACGTACATGTACTTACCTGTGAATGCAATTCTAACGACGCAATGCACTACATGCAGGTTGCGAGCCGCTAGCTTACTTCCTCTCTGTAGGATGGTGGAGCGGTGGCGCCCGCGTCGGTAGCGCAGGAGGTCCCGCTGACCGGTACGACCGGTCCCTGCTGGCCGCACTCGTGGACCGGTGGAGACCGGAGACGCACACGTTCCACCTTCCGTGCGTCGAGATGGCTCCGACGCTGCAGGACGTGTCGTACCTCCTAGGCCTCCCCTGTGCGGGTCCGGCAGTCGTGCCGCACGACGCCTCCGTCACGTGGCACGCGGAGTTGTTCGCCGGTTCGCCATGGTGCGGCATGGCACCCAGTGCAGCCTCACCGCCCCTCTGGCAGGGTGAGCGGCACGGACCGACGAAGGTGTGGCTGCTTCGGTTCACGGTGAGTACCTCTTTCTTTGCGGATTAACAGAGAAGCGCTAAGTTGCTGATAATGTTTGTTGCGAATGCTGCAGGCTCAGCTTCTCCACCCGCACACAGAAGAGGAGGACGTGGCCCGCCATCTGGAGGCATATCTCCTGTTGTTGTTCGGTTGGGTGATGTTCCCGTCCTCCCACGGGAACATGGTGGACCGGCACCTGATCGAGTACGCCCAGCACATCGCCGACACCCCGGAGGATGAGGTAACACACTCAGTTCAAATCTCGTCTCAGCGGAGCACGTCTAACTTCCCGATTGTAAACAGATGATGCAGTGGTCGTGGGCCTCAGCTGTGCTTGCGGCGACGTATAGAGGTCTGTGCGACGCTGTCTCTCGGGCGGAGCAGGACGCGACGATGTCGGGTTGCGTCCTACTCCTTCAGTTGTGGTCCTGGGAGCGCTTCTCCGTCGGCAGACCTGTTGTTGACACCATACCGTACCCCCAGGACCTTTACGGAGACGATCCAGTGGACTGGCCCACCATGGGCCACTACTGGGTCCGACGACAGGTATGCTCCCTCATATCTTTTTCCCCACTAACGTACTTGAATAACCTCTATCTTTTCTTATTTCCTCACAGCGGAGCTACGCGCACCGACAGGTGAGGAGGTCCTACCTCGAGTTCGTTCGGGAGTTCGACCGCCTCCACGACGAGGACGTGCGGTGGGCGCCATACACCGCGACGACGTCCACACCCGAAAGCACCTTACGGGTCTCCGTGCTTTGCACGCGAGATGAGGCCTTCGCTCACCCGTAAGGTCCTCGTCTTTGACCTTGTGTCGAGGAGTACTCCCGCACCGAAAGTCTTTGCGGCGATTCGGCTGTTCAGCTTCTTTCCCTTGCCCTCACACGCTTGTCGCACGTGGTGCTCACAAGTACTTGCCCTGTTCCTACTACTCCGCATCTTTGCAAAATGAATGTGGTGTGTACTTCATGTTTTTGCATTGCAGGATGACCCGAATGGGTGCTGCAGTGGGCACTCAGTTCGCGCACCGTATGCAGCCATGGGCGGTGCAGTGGGACACCACACTGGACGAGAGGGTCACCGAGACCTAGCCGTACGACCCTGACATGTGCGATGAGTACATGGAGTGGTTCGCCCCGCGCACTCGCCTCAGGGTGGGGTTCACACCAGTACCGTATGTCGCACGGCAGGCATCGGTGATGGACACGTACCCTTCACAGATGTCCCAGAGGGACAACTCCTCGGTAAGTGTCGCAATCGAAGCTACATGGGCACGTCTTTTTCATATAAATTACGTAATAACAATCTGACATTACATGCAGGCACATCTCGTCGGGGAGGTTGAGGTGGAGGCTATCTCCATGTTGGCGCGCCTTCGGGTGGGCATACAGGTGACCAACGTCGAGGCTGAGGCAGCTTGGGATCGGTTCCTCGATAGGATGAGGCGGATGGGTCGCTTGGCCACCTGCCGGGGGCGCGGAGACGTCGACGGGCGCAACACACCACGTCCCCGCGACCCAGCACTTCGCCCTACCCCGCCGGTGCCTCGTGCACCTCCCACGCAGCTGCAGTGGGGACAGTGGTCTGGGGAGGCTCCTTCCTCGTCTCGCCCTACCCCGCCGGTTCCTCGTTACGCTCCCACGCAGCAGTGGGGGCGGTGGGCTGCGGAGGCTCCTTGTCGCCTCGCGCCCAAAGAGACCTGGGTGGTTTCACGACCTGCGGACGTCGAGTTTGACCTGGAGGAGTACCTTTCGACCGACTACCTCGCCCCCTCTCAGCTCTCGGGAGCGCCGTCACAGGACACGCCCTCGTCGCCGCCACACTACTCTACGCCTGCACCGTAGGGCCGGCCTAGGAGGGACGTCCGTCCACCGTCGCCACTCACCTACCCCACGGGTCAGATCAGGAAGCGTGGCCGTCATTGACTAGTTGTACAGACATATTTTTGTAATGCTTTTATGTTTAGCAGCATATTGTATAACTGTCTGAGTTAGTAACATGAGAGTCTTATCACTTTAAATTGTGCAGATCCATGTATGTTTTGCCTGCCTATGCCACACAACATGACAACACACCAACGCCTCGGTGCACCTATCGCCTCTAGTTGGGGCGATCGCCCTAATATGGGGCGATCGCTCCATACCGTGGCGATATCGGCCCTTTATAACATTCGTTCTCACGAGCGGTCTCGCAAAGACGGCAGCGAGAGAGGAAGAAAGAATAGAGGAGGGAGGAAAAAATTCAGGATCAATCGAAAATGCCGAGGCGTGCAAGTGCAAAGGGAAAGGGGAAAGCAAAGGAAGAAGCAAGTGCATGCCCGCGCAATTTAGCGTACCAAGATCTCTTCCTACCTCGTGGAGCTGTAGCACCCATGTGTATGTGCGGAGATCCTTGCAGGCTTGTCCGCTCTTGGGAAATTCCAACTTGGAAGAGGAGGTATTGGAAGTGCCGCAACTACGCCTTCGATCCGTCGGAGAAGAGCCTGAAGGATCGCCGCATGGTAACAATCGTACGGCTTATGTAATATTTGTGAATGAAACTTTGCTAATTTATGTTTCATGTAGTCACCTCCGCCACTGTGTGAATTTGAGCAGTGGTATGATACGGAGATCAACCCCGACGACCAACGGCTTCTTAACCAAGCCAACCGGCAGGATGAGTTCACGCGGCGGCTTCAAGAACATCGCGATGTTGCACGCGAGGAGGCATGTAGGAAGGAAGCGGAGGAGAAGGAGGCCGAGAGAGAGAGGAAACGAGAGAGGGCGCGGCGTGCCAGAGAGGCCCTGCTGGAGGCATGGGCGAATGGGAAGTGGTCTCGAAGCACTCAGTAGACATCTGGTGTTAACTTTGGTTTTCCTTGTTCGTGGTACTCCTTTCAGTTTTAAGCCGTAATAAAGAGTGCGGCCTACCCTTCAAGTGTATGCTCACTGTCCTCAACTAGCCTTAGAGAGGGAACCGATTCCATTTCGGAGGGTTCGGATATGTCCTCTTCGCTCCAGCTTATCCCAAATGATGTTATTTTTGTCCATCAAGATAGGTTATAGCATTTTAAGTTCATCACATTTGGTTTCATCGAGTTTGACCTCGTTTGAAGATACTACCATTTTGATGTTTACCCGATTGCATGTTCGGACAACAATAAAATGGTGCAGCCTAAAGTGACATCTAAATATTTTTACATAATTGTAACCTATGCAAGCCCAAGAATGCAACAAAATTGGTTCTGTCAAATTTTGAGGTCCTTTAGATATTATTCTAACTACTTGAAACATGAATGCTATAAAGGGTTTAAACTAGCCATCTTTGATTCAAAATGCAATCATATTTAGATATTTTTGCAGAAATGAAGTGCATAAGGTTGTAGTAACTTATTCTATTTATCTCATGATTTACGGATCAATACACAATGTAATTCCTTCACAATCCATAATTAGAGCCTTGCATTTGAACTGAAATAAAATTATTTTTCTGCAAACAACACATAGATTTTTATTTTAGAATCTAATTCCTCATTCCAAAACTTAAATTTAGAAATAAGTTTTATTTCATTTGGACACTCCTAGCAAAAGTTATGGGGTTCATATTAAAAAGGCATAAAATAATTACAAAAAATACTAAATAAAAAAAATTTGGTTGTTGCCCCGCGGGCGATCGCCCGTGCATGGGACGATAGGTGGCTGGCACCTGCTGCGGCGTTATTTTGGCCGTTGGTGGTCGCTAGAGGTGGCACTAATCGTCCGTACATTGGGCGATCGCCCCATGTACGTGCGACGGAAGTCCAAATTTGCAATTTTCGCGTCCGGACGCCTAGTTTTGAAAAAAAATAAAAAAAAATGTTAAAGAAAAAAAAACTCGTGGTCTCAGGGCATGTGACGCGATTTCGCGGGGGGCCACATGCCATTGACGCTGTAGGTGAAGGGGTGCTTCGGTTCTGATGTGACGCCAGCAGATCGGGCCGAGCAGGAGACAGGCACGGTGCGGGTCGGGTCAGGTCCGCAGAGCGCCACGCGCGCGCTAGCCATTGGGCCCGACCAGCGGGGTGGTGTTCGGGACAGGTGCACGGGATGGTAATTTGGTACGCGGATGATTGGTGTGATGGTGTCCAAGCGAAGCGAAGGGAACGTTGATTTTGTGTGCAGTGCTGGTTGAGTGGGTAGTTTGAAGGCTCGGCTACGAATCTCTCTCTCTTGATGCTGTGCGTGATTGATCAGATATCTACCCGCCGGGTCTTTCAATTAACGGGTGGTGGATCTCTTGTCTGAATTTGCTCGTGACGTCTTCGGCAAAGAGGTGAACTTGTTACTTGTTAGTACATCTACAAGACGTAGGGTCCAGAGGCAACGGGATTGAATCACGGGAAATCACGAGGTTCGAGTCCCAATTTGGTGGTAGCCTCCACTAATTTTAGAGCCCGCGTTTTGTTATAGATGTGCTTCTTCCTTGGTGATGGTAACATCGGGTTCAGCCTACCCCTCTTTCGTTGGATGGATCAGGTGTACCGCGGCCACGTCGTCGTCAGATCCATCCTTTTCGAATCGTGTCACCACTGGATTCACTCATCTCCAGCCACCCTCTGTGGTTCTTCCCCAGTGACAGCGCTTCCACATGTAACTCACGGGCAAGCTCAAGTGCGTCATGGCCCTCCTCAGTCTGTCATCTTCCTCGAAGAAGGCGGTGGCAACAAGGTCGGTTACCCTTTCGTCTCATCGTCCTCAATGATGATGGTAGCAAGGCCTGGCGACGACGCAGCACTCGTCTTGTCACAATGACATGACGACGGTGGCGGCAAAGTTTGGTGATGACGTGACATCGTGCACCCGTCCCACCCGGCTGAGCCCATTCATGTGGGAGACAACATGTTAGATGTGGACGTTGAGGGACTGAATGACAACAAGAGCGACTTGCATTGGGCAGCAGCCTTGACATGGCCACGCGGACGATAGCATCCTTTGGAAAGAAGACACACACAACAAGTTACTTCCTGGTAATGTTGGTTGAGTTTTTTGAGGTGAGTTGGGTTTGTTAAGATATCTTTAATTACTAGAGATAAGATTAATTTTGTTGAGATAATGATAAGGTGGTTAGTTAATTTGTTTGTTATGGGTAATTTTTTGGTTTTTTGTTAGAGAGTTTTTAGAGGTGGAAGAGAATTTGAGGAGAGGTGCGTGGAAGGTAGAAAGTTAAATAAGACATCATTCACCACCACTAAGCTCTTTTATAATAGTAACGATACACACACATGCGGTTTTTAGTGGGAAAAAACGTGTGAGGCTTTTGGTGCAACCGATAAATTCCAAACGTGTGTGTCGGGGCTGTGCACGTGCTTGTTCACATGGATGGTTCGAGTGTGCATGGTGTGTGCCTGCTTTGTACTTTCGAGAGAGAAAAATCACAGGAAATCGGCAACTAAATCAACTTAGCATATGGTTGTTTTTTTTAAAAAAAAAATAGCATATGGTTCGTGGAGGTGCGACACTATTCAGACTAATTACCGGTTGAATTGGTTTTTGTTCATAGCTCAAATCAAGGACAAGCTTGCTTAATTCTAAGCCAGCGGGATGTTTTCGTCAGGACGATGGACCCATGCTGAAAATTTTGGACGTTTTTAGATGCGAATTACACATTACACTAACCCAGAAGTCCATAGTTTGCCCATTTAAATCAGAATAACTGCAATTCACAACCATTCTTTGTTCAGGATACACATACGTCTTCCATTGCTCACTGCGCGCGCCCTTCCTCGTCTCTAGATGCCTAGGGATCCACAGCCGCAAGACTCGGTGTTCTTGTGATAAAGCCTTTCGATCTTCATATTTAGGCATTGTTTGTTTTAGCTTTGAATTATCCAAAAGCTGATTCTGAATTGTGTTTGTAGAGAAGTTGATTCTTCAAAAGCTGGAATTCAAAAGCACATATGAAATGGATTGTAAATTCTATTATATATGGGTGGACTTGTTTTTTATTATGCTTTTAGGGCTAAAATCCATAATCAAAAAGCTAAAACAAACACACACTTAGATTAAGAAATTTTGATGCGCTGCACGTGGACGTAGTACCCCTCTCTCTCTCTCTCTCTGCAAAAACACACACTCCGTGTCCTTTCCAAGCGAACGTTGGTGCCCGTTGTTTACCAACCTGCCGTTTTCGACAAATGTAAGGGTTTATTCATGCAGACAGGGTTCACAAAACCGATTTCGAAAAACCGGTTCGAAAACCGAATTTCGAAAATCAAAAAAACCGAGCCGAAAATCGCTCGAAAATCGTCAGAAACCGAAGAGTTAAGAAATAAAAAAAATGGAAAAAATTCAAAAGAAATCGAAAACTGGTCGAAAACCTCGAAAAACCGGTCGAAAACCGACAGACCAAGTGAATATTCCTTAGAGCCGATTTTTGAGCGATTTTCGCTCGATTTCATCGAAAATCGAGCGGTTTTCACCGATTTTCGACCGGTTTATGTCACATAAATTTTTTCAAAATTTTCAAATTTTTGAATTTGAATTTGAATCGAATCGGTTTTTCGTTCGATTTTTAATGCCGAACCGGCCCGGCAAACCCGGTTTTCGCGAAATCCGACCGGTTTTCGTCGGCTTTGTGAACCATGCATGCAGGTAACCACGAAAAAACAAGCATATGGATCAGAATCTACCATTGGCCAGTGGCTGCCACCAATACATGCTTGAAGTTGTTCATTCTAACGAGTCACAAACTCACAACCGCAACAAAAAGTGGATGTTTATGCCGACTTGGCAATTTAATAATGCGTGCTACTACCGCAGGGATTCATTGCAAAGTGAAAGCGCCCATCCTCTACAGATTTTTCACTGGAAAGAAAACCTCCGTGTCTGTATTGTGTTTGGAACATCGTATCATCCAAAGGATCAGATCCTAAAACAAAACACAGACCTGTAAGATTGAAGGATATCAGCAGTAACTAGGTCAGTTTTGTTGCTTTATCAGTGCATTCATCAAAATCATGAACAATCACTGTTGATTCTCCTCGTGATAGGTTCTAGAATAGTTTGCTGCTGCATTATTGTCGACCAACCAAAGGTTGATGTGCAATGTCATATGATGGCTTTCACACAGCCGGCAAGAGAATTTCAGGCATCAGATCATCAACAGTTGCATCGTTCATAATTTCAGGCATTATGAAAGGCCACTTCACGCTGAGTGGAACTTTCTTTTTGAAAGACTGATCTATAGGTTGTACTTTTTTCCTTCCAGAAAGAAAGAAAGTACAGTGGAATTGTAGTACAATGGCAAAGTACAGTGGAATTCTAGTACAATGGCATTAGAATTCCACGAGTTCAATTATGGATATGGGAGAAATCAGCATCTAGAGAGGTACTTTCTATTTTGTGAGTTTTTTTATAGCATCTACAATAATAGAGACGACGGTTGTCTATATACTCTTTCATATTATCTAAAGATAAAACTAAAGATAGCTTTTACAATAGATATCATCTTAAAATTGTATATAGTCGTCTTTTCACGAAGAGATATCTATACTTTCTCTTTTCTCTTTTCCAAGTCAACAAAAATCTTACGTAGTAAAGTATATAGATAGCTGACATCACACGATTGTATATAACTTTATGCTTTTAACCATTCTATCTTTTGCTAAAATGGATGTCTTAACTGCCACATTGTATGCAGGAATTCATCTTATAAGGAAGCAAGGCCTGTAGTGAAAAATGATACTAAAACTGATTTGACCTTTAAGATGATTGGTGAGTGAATGCACTAATGAAGTAAAATGAATAGAAAACCCAGGGATGCCTGCATGTAAAGAAGGAAGCAAAAGTCTAATTAAATACCTAAAATTAGGAAGCCAGGGCAATTGGGTTAGCATTTACAACCGTTAGAACCATCCGTGCGGCATTCTGTTATGGTTCATCATATTTCTCATTTGCATCCTGTGCAATTGTTTTTGACACTTTAAACTATCTTATCTAGGGTGGACATTCGGTTTTTTCGGTTTGTTCGGTTCGATTTTTTCGGTTTTAAAATAATTCGGTTTTTGAAAACTGGCAACCGAATTTCTCCGACCAAAATAAAAAAAACGAACCGAATTAGTCGAAATATTTCGGTTCGGTTAATTCGGTTTTCCGGTTAACCGAAATATGAATAAACACTATGTAAATTAGATTTAGTCCTTCTCATATCGCAACAAAGAGTAGGGATAAACACACATAATATTCAAAGGTCATTACAATACAAGTATAATAGAACATATGAATATACTAAATATATACATAAATGTATTAGAACATGAAAATTGTTTAGTGGCTTTAGGAAGAACATTATAAAAATGGTGTTGTACATGGGCTATTCGGTTATTTCGGTTTTTGGAAGCGAAAAACCGAACCGAACACCGAAAACCGAATTATACCAAAACAAAAATCGAAAAAAATCAAAATAATCGGTTAATTCAGTTCGGTAATTCGATTTTGGTTTAAAATGCCCACCATCCTCTGGTGATTCATAAAAGAAAACGCAGTAAATCACTCAACAGTTTCTACCTACCAGATTATCTATTTGTTATCGGAAGGGAATACTTTTCAAATATTTCCTGAATATGTGTGTTGATGACTGGGCACAAATGCATAGGCCACCTTAGCAGCAAGCCAGCAAGTGCTATTGTTTTTGTTCAAAAAAGAAAAGAAAAAAGCAGACTACTACCTTTTTCAATCACCCATAAGTAGGGTTCACAAACCGTTGTTGAAAAAATCGCTAAAATTTAAAAATATCGAGTCGAAAATCGTCAAAAACCATAGGGTTAAGAAATCAAAAAGATTCAAAAAAAATTCAAAAAATCGAAAAAACCGACCGACTAATTGAATGTTCCTTAGAGCGGTGTTTGAGCGATTTTCACTTGATTTCTTCAAAAATCAAGCGGTTTTCACTGATTTTCGACAGGTTCACGTCGCATAATTTTTTTTCAAATTTTTTGATTTTTTTTAAACTTGACCGGTTTTGAATCTCGAACCGTAGCGGTACGATCAAAAACCGCAGTTTTCGAACTGTTTTCGCCGGTTTTTCAAACCCTGCCCATAAGTTCTACACTGAGCGACAAACCAAGAAAGCTTGCACTAGATTTCCATTTGCTAGTGAAGCATAAAGAAGAGGACTCTAAAAGGGCTAAAAGGTCTCAACAAGTCTGTGCTAAAAGAATATGCTAAGTAGATCCCTTCCACTGCGAGCCTACAAAAAGCCTAATGCTCTCTCGCATGCTAATCCATTACATCTTGCAGCACCACCATCTGAACCAGCCTATCAGCAAGTTTAGAATTCATTTGCCATGGCCTTCATCTTCGTCTGCTGTTCTGAAATCCATTTCATAGCCACCTTTTGTTTAAGAAGTCATGGATGATCGCCGTAACGCCCTACTGAAGGGCCTCCAGCACATAGGGCAACCTAGCATCTTTGGCAGAGTCTCGCTTGTCTCCTTGGATCAAACTACAGAATTTATAGTATCTCCATAATTCATCTGTTCTTGTCAACTTCTGTATTGGAATGTAATGATCACTTGTTCGATTCTTGTTATATGCTCTTCTCTCTCCCTATCTGTGTTGAGCGTATAAAGCACACAAGTTCGATCATTTTTAGTCAAGTGAGGAAGTCTACTTCTAGTTTGGTGATTGATCTCTCGATGAGATTCTAATGGCATTTCATTAACATCACCGTGAAAAGGTGAACAGGGATCATATCTATGTACCTTTCTAGGGAAATTACACTTTAAAAGGTTGCAATTCTCTTCATGATTACTTCTGAATTTTATCCACATTGGATGCATGCACATCACACCAGAAGTTTACAAGCTCTTATGTTTGTCTTGTAGGTTCATGGCAATCGAAATACATACATTCGGAAATCCCCAAATGCAACACATTTATTTAACTAACACATATTGCACATGCGAGCAGCGATTATTCATTTATTCTCACATAATTTTTCACTAAGGAAGCATGCAATTCCCGAACAAGGAGAGGAATTTAGCCCGAAACCACCAACCAAACTGACCTGAGCACCCACCGATCAGATCTTACTCTGCCGCCGCCGCCTTGGAGAACTCCGAGATGTCGCTCCGCTCGAACCACTTCTCCCAGTTCCGCCCGTCCGCCTTATTGTACTCGATGTGCGACAGGGTGCCCGGGTCGACGCAGGCCACGGTCACGGCGACGCCATCGGGGTTGGACCTCGGGATGTAGAACGAGGTGATGCCGCAGATCCTGCAGAATTTGTGCTTGGCCGTGTTGGTGCCGAAGGTGTAGGTGGTGAGGAACTCGTCGGCGCCGTCCTGGAGGCTGAACTTGGCGGCGGGCACGACGAAGTGGGTGTTGCCCCGCATGGAGCAGTTGGAGCAGTTGCAGATCCACGCCACCACGCTCGCCGGCGCCTCCACCTGCCACCGCCCACCGCACGCGCCGGCAGTGGCACCCGCCGCTGTGGACGACCTCCGAGCCCATCGTGCCCGCGATTCCAGCTCTTGCAGTCGGCTACTCTGGTTTCTTGGGTAGAAGATATGGATGAGCTCGAGCCAGGAGAGAAGAATCGACTCAGCTTTGTGAAGGCGAAAAAGCGCAGAAATTTTTGGCACACCTGGTTGTGCTTGTGCAGCTGAGCTGAGCTGATGCCACGCGCTCCTCGCGAGTCGCGACTGACGATGGCCGAACCGGCCAGGAAAGACAGGGGCCAATAAACGTATGGTATGAATCAAACACTGTCAACAATTGGTCAAAATGGATGTTGGTGCCAAAAGTAGACTTTTCACTGTTTTGGCTCCTTTCTATCGTTTTTTTACAAAAAAATAATTCTCTCTTAATTTTTCTTTTAAAAACTAGCCCATTTCCCTATAGCGGAAGGACTAAGAGGCGACACCTGGCACCTTCTGTACCAAGGGACAGCGAAAAGGGAAGTTGTCGTGCATACATGGCGCGGGAGGCGGGTGGCGTGGGAAGCCGCAGCGAGCGCGCTCTGGTAGCGCGGAAGTAGGCCCAGCCGCAGAGCCAAGTCGCGAGAGGCGTAGTGGCGTGCGCGGGAACTATCGCGCGACGTGCGGGACGGCTGATGCCGCGGAGGGGGGCGTGGGAGGTGTTAGGGGGCTATTTTTGTAATTCTATTTGGGAGAGAGTTACTTTTGCAAAAAAAAATAAAAGGAGGAGGCCAGTGAATATCTCAAAAGTATGGCTGCCTGTAGCGATGGAGCCAGAAAATTTCTGAAGTATGGACAAATCTAACTATAACTAAGAGTTTATCCGAAAAGATGCGGCTTCAATAATATCTGACAATGATTGGACTGCACTGAAGCTTCACTACTCATTGCGGTAAGCCTAAACAGTCGCTCGCATGCCTGGAGGTGACTCCGCCTCTGGCTACCTCTTGCCTCTAGTAACACCACCCTCATCAAATTTGCCACTGATACTAATTGTGCCTAACCAAAAGGCTATATAGCTTAGCTACTCTTAGGGCTAAAAGAGTTCAATGCGAAGTCTTCCCCGTTGATACGAATTGAATGTTGTAACGAACGTGAATACAAAAATCAAATACCTAGCCAATTTGGTTGGGCCCGCATACCCTTTAACATAGTAATATTAGGATAAGTTCCCTTTGTAGTTCATATGGGGACTACAATTTAAGCAGTCCTCAGCCTTCAAAATCGTCCGATTGAGCCAACGACACTACAACTTAAGCAATCCTCAATCTTCAGAATCGTCCGATTGAGCCAACGAATGGTGTTGTAACTTGCTACATTAGAAAATCGGTACAGTGTTTATGTCAAGTATTTTTAAAAGATATAGACCGTTAGTTTTTGATCCAATAGTCCACAACGTAACTGCTTTAGTTACAGTCCTAACTGAGACTATATTGAATCTCTTTCGATAATATTAATATGTAATGAAATGTGTTCGAACCTTGACCGTAAGAATTGGGCCTCGTGGTATAGAATGATTATAATCACCTTTCAAAACCCATGGCTCCATTCATGCATAGCTTGTAGTGCGCGCGAGTCATGATGCATTCTATATACCGCCACGCGGCAATAAACAACTGACAATAGTCACATTACAGTTTACTTTTGACGTTGGATACACGCGATAAAAAAAATTCCACAAATGCGCAACTCGATTATAGTCTTTCATCAAGAGTATTGATGGTCTGCAATGCACTTTTGATATTTTCCGAGCAATCGTGCCACCAATTTTAAGCACTGAAAGTCTGAAGCTACACAGAAGTACACCCTTCGGCTAATCAAATTACGAAACAGTGAGCAATTCTAACACAAGGATTCGTGTAAACTTTTGATTTTTTTTCCCCATGAGAAATTAATTCCTTACAAGTGAGTCGCAAATCGAAGTAAAAGCATTTGCTAAGCAAATCCGCTCAGAAGAAAGAGTATGGTTCAATGTCCAAGGACAAGTTTGCTTATCCTAGGGTATCCACATGGTAAATTTTGGAAAATGTGTACCTAGATCTATTAGATGTTAGAGACATTCAGGTTTTGGCCTGGCCTATTTTAGTTGCGAAATGGACATTGACCCTAATGGCCTGATTGGTTGCTTGCAGTCTGCTTGCACACCTTAGCGTCGGCTTGGTTAGAACTTAGAAGCTCTGAAGTCCCTACTTTTGCGTCCTATGTGAACTTGGGTAGTAGGCCCAACCAATCAAAATCCTACTTCAAACATCCTATATAGACGGGTAAGCAAATCCGTTGTATGTATAATGCAGGTCCTGCTGCTACTTCAAACATCCTACATAGGCAAGTGAACAAATGCAGGTCCTAAGCAAATCCCAGGTGCTATCTGGCAACCAAATAGGCCCTAAGCATTTTAGTTTCTGGTAGCAGCATCTAAGTTAGCAAGCATAGCATAGAGTAGATCATGAATTAGCAACCGAAGAAATGAGCCAGTACAGTAGCAACCACACATCAGAGAGCAAATCCGTTGTATGCATACTGCTGACAACCTATCATTCCTTAAATGAATGGCATGAAAATGCAATTAGTTGGTAGCATCTATGCAGTTTGGTTTCAACTAGTAGCATCCGAGTGAGTAAGCACATCATATTCTCATATGGCAACCAAAGAAATAAGCCAGAAAAATACCAACTATATTTCAGTGGCATAAAACTTTCAATTGCTATTTCCAAGTTTTTTTTGCTAAACCTTTGAAGTGAACTGTATATACATACATATGTATCTAAATTCCAATCATTAATCTTGAGTCCATTAGTCCTGTAGAGCATGATGAAAGCAAGTATATGAATCTTTATTACCAAAACTTATATCATAATTAAATTTTAGAACCAATTATATCATATTGGCATTTTGGTGCTGCATTTTGTCATACTCGGCTTTTATATGTATCGTACTCAGATTTTCAATCGAAAGCCAGTCGACAGTCCCTTAAAGTTTTATTATTGTTTGTTGTTTTACGTGTTGTTTTATGTTTTTAGGAGGAGGATAAGGAGAGGCAGTCCAACATCAGAGAACTTTACCAAGCAATACAATGGCTATAATCACTGATAAAATGCTAAATATTAGTAATATATTTTACTATCATGTGGTACATGCACCTTTTTGAATATGTACTTTTTTTATGAGAGAATATGAAAGCATTAACAAAATATGCTAAAAACTATGGGTTCCATTGTAATGTTTCATGTAGTTCATGTTGGAGTATCTTATAATTAATATATAAGATTTTCTAAAAGATATTAGTAGATAAGCATACTCAAAGGGATAAAGAAGTATATCAAATTCATTTAAGTGGTTTATGAGAGGTGGGACTAACTATATCTTGTAATAAAATGTATTTTCCCTATATCTTATAAGGAACTAGCAGAATTCCCCACACAATTGTGCGGATAGCCATTGTACCTCTAAAAATAGTGTTGTATTTGTTGTCCAACTCCAATACTTATACTTGACCGAAAGTACAATTGTATTTCTTATACTACTTTAATAGCCTATATATACATATGATTAATCTACACTGTTAAAAGCTGGATCCACGACAATCGACGATGTAGATATTTCTCTTTTTTCTCGTACTAGCATGGGATTTCTTGACCTTGAGAGAGAACGTGTTAGCTTCTTTTGACTTTTTAATAATATAATAGATAGGTAGATATATGATATATCTTTTTTAGCCAAGCCTAGAACAATAATAGCCATGTTTGAAATTGTTACACTTTTACACTCTTTCTTATGAGCGGAAACCCCCGGATTAGATCAGAGTTTTGTTGTGAGATACAGCACGAGCATGCACGGTCTCAAGAATGAAAAAGATGAATCTCGTAGAGAACCAAAGTAACAATGTTGAAAAAGATTTGGCGAAGTCGATCCCAAATTCTTTAAGTACAACCTCAAAAGAGAACAAAGAATTGTCGCTCTCTCACAATCCTCTCGAACCTTTAGGACCCTCAGATCTTTGTCCTATACAAGAATCTAATACTAAAGAATAACATAGCATATAATCCTCTCATGCACCTCTACTTTAGATGGGCTCCTTTTGCTTGGCTTGTTCCTTGATTGCTTGGGTTCTCTATGACCTCCCACATGAGTTTTTATAGCCCTCTTAGTCCTCCAAATGGAAGTAGAAATCTTATTCTAAAAGAAACTATGAATCCTAATCCTATCAAGATTCCTAACCGCATAATTTTCTAAATCCTAAAAGATTAGATATGAGTCACCACACTCAACAATCTCCATCTTGACTCTTATCCGTTGAAGTCACAGTGCTCCTCTAAGAACTTACTCCAACTCGACTTTGTATTTTTGTTTTTCCATTTTTTGGTTTCTCCTCTCACTGTGAGGCCCCCATTTTTGATATTAAATACCAACAATGGGTTCCATGTGCATAAAGTACTAGTCCCATTAGGGATGGCAATCAAACCCGCAGGTTCGAGTAGCCGCGAGTTCTACACACGACTGGGTCGGGTTTGGGTCCAAATTTTCATCCGTGGGTTCTTCGGGTTGGGTACCCGAGATGGGTTCGGGTTTATAAAACCACCCACGGGTACCCATCGGGTATTCGAAATACTGCACATACTCATCGGGTACCCGCCGGGTTTGGGGTTGGGTTCCGGGTACCCGTCGGGTTCAGCTCGGGTTTTTTGGTTTAGGTTTCTTATCGGGTCAGGTTTTGCAAAACCCACACCCAACCCAACCTATTAACTGCAGTACTGCACAAACCCTTCGGGTACCCGCCAGATTTCGGGTATAGTTTTTTACCCGATAGGGTATTCGGGTTCGGGTCGGGTTTTCTAATTCGGGTTTTATGTCGGGTCGAGTTTTGTAAAACCCGCACCCGACTCGACCCGTTGCCATCCCTAAGTCCCATGATCAGTGGCTAGTACGCATATTTACAAATTGATAACTCATCCATACACATATTATTACATACGATAGCGGAAGCAGTTTATACATAATGTTCTTACAATCCAAAAAAACTTGCAGTGGAAACATTTTTATCTTGTAGTATGCCTTTTTAGCCCAATATTCTCACATGCAACTGACAAGGTAAATCCTAGAAAATCTCATCTTGATATCCCCGTATCCTGCGTCAAAGTAAGTTTCATCGGGAAAATCTATTTCTTCACCTAAAAACAACAATAATAGTAAGTTGAGTACTTTATGTACTCGCAAGACTTTTGCAAAACCTGTAATATATGCAGATTGTATCAAAGGAAAGGCTTCCATGGTTATTTTGCATGAAGCCAATTTGAATTGTAAATACTGAGTAATAGATTGCAGACGGAATTTTGTAAAAGCAATTTGACAGGTATATAAAATAACAAGTAAGAATAGCATAAAAATAACAACTCATAGTCCTCCAAGACGTGAGCAACAATTTGTCTATTCCTTACCATCACATGGCATAAAACCAGACTTTGCTAACACATGGCATACCATCTGTATCATCAAAAACATAATCCTTCCAACCCAATTTTCCAATTCCAATCCATTTTTATGAAAATATGAAAATCATCTAACTAGTGCTAGCGTACCAAGACTCCCATGACTGCGTGAACGACTTTTCGAAAAGTTTTACGCTCTACAGAGGTGCACAGCTTTACCCACAAGATATATCCTCTTTTTGCATGGCCTTTTTAACACACTTCCTTTGGTGTGCCGCAGAGAGTTCATAACATAAACGTTACATTATCTAGTCCTAACTTTGCACTAGCCCGGTGACGATAAACTCTTATTATGGCGATAGAAGATATTTGTATACTCTGTACGACGAATGGTTTCACATCCCGACGTCCCACTTCTTCCTATAGTAAGGCGTACACCATTGTATCAACAAATGTTATTCTCAACACGGTGTGGGCACCCCTCCGAGCAATCAGTCTAGAATGTCTGACTACTCCAGCCTTCCAATGTGCAAAGCTAGTTTTAAGTAACTTAATAAGTTAAAGCCGTCCCATACCAGCCTTGTGGTTGTACGATAAATCTTGGATTTAACGAACACTACGTTCGGTCCTTAACCCGACTCGGGCGAGAAATCTCCCCCTATCTACGTGCAAGTCCCATGCACTTCCAGCTATTTCCAATACTTGACCGCGTTAAAACCATAGCTTTATTTTTATTTTTATTAAAATTCCATTGATCACATTATCCATCATGTCCAACATTCTATTTCCATTACGAACAGTATAACCAGCCATTCATGTACTTATTTCTAAAGCATACTAAGTAGATGCATATATAAACGAGTATACCCATTTTGATATCATTGTGTGTCTAACCATAATCTAGGGTTATCAAGGTTCACATGTCAATAATTATTAAGAAAATCCCGCAATTTAGGAATACATCTACCAGTTCCCACAATATAGCAGTGTTTATGGAACATAGAGCATGCATAAAAGATTTGCTAAAACAATTTTGAAATGTTGGGATCAATATGATCAAAGGGGGTGCTTGCCTTGCTAATTGTCATCAAAGTCGAAGTCGGGGTCGTCGACGACTGAATCTGGAACGTCGGATTCTACACGTCGTTTAACGAAAACATAGCAGATAATAAACTTCAATAAGGGCAAAAAGAATACAAATAGAAAATCAAATAAAAACTTGCTGTAGAAAACAGGTGTGGTTTAGGGTTAAGGTTCCATAATTTTATAAGTACGCATTTTAGTCTATCTTTTAATTCTTAATTTATTCCTAGTAGTCCTAGGTTATGTTGTAACATGGTCTCTTATTTTATTTAGATTACTTATTCTCATATTTTTGAATTCAAGGAGCTAAAATTATATATATACATGTGTATATTTATGAATTCAAGAGGCTAAAATTATTTGGATTAATAAAATTGAGACATAAAGTTACCATGTATTGTGTTATGTAAAAACTAGTATTTTTGCACACCTAGGTAGATCACTGTCCTAGTGATACGTAAGAACTGATGGCATTTGATTTGGAGCTTATTTATACAAGTTATGCATATTTGAACTCTTAATACATTGAAACTAACCTATGTTAGAAAAAGATTTAAAATAAGTTGAAACTTAAATATTTTTGCATAATCAGGGTCATTATGGTCCTAATAAGGCATAGGAACTAGTTTCATCAAATTTTAACTTTATTTGCACTATTTATTGCTATTTGAAATTTCTATGTATTGATTAACAACCTATTTACAATTTTACTACAAACTAGGTTCAAATCCAAATATTTTCGCATATTTAGAATACTTATGACCTCAGGAACATTTATATATTTATTTCATAATTTTTGGGGCTAAGATGCACAAATTTTATATAATGACCATATTAGGGTTTTAATCAAATTCAAATAAAGAAATTAAAAATTAGATGTTTTTGCACATTTGGAATCTACATGATTTATCATGAATTTAGAAACTTGTCTCACTTCATTTGGAGTTATATTTCAAAAGTTATGGCCATTTGAATCTAGTCGGTTTTGGGAAAAAAAGAAAAGAAATCGGAAAATATGTTTTCATAACACTGAAAGCATATTCTTCAATTTGCGCGGGTACATTTGAAATCGGCTTCCCCAGCTGACAAGTGGGTCCCACTATCATCGTCTACATACTCACGCTAACAGCTGGGCCCAACTTGGCAGCGTGCGTGTGTGCGCGCGTCGATTAGCACAATGGCCCATGTGTCGATGAACCGTCTCGGCACGTGTCGACCGAGGACCCACTAGTCAGTTGCTCAGAATAGAGCACATGGTGGAGCGGCTCGGTTCCATGGTCGCCGGCGGCGAGTCTTCGCCGGATTTGGCCTGATGACCACCGTGGCAGCTTAAGGGTGTCTAGGCGCACCTAAGTGTGGTCTCAATCGTGGCTAACGATAACTCGAACACCCTCCGCGATGATGAGGGGCAGCGGGATCGCCGGCGATGAGTCGCGAAGGCGTTTGGATGGTGTTTGTGCTCGGTTGAGTGCAGTGTGACCACTAGTGGACTCTCACGATTCCATTTTAGTACATAACCGAGAAAGAGAGCAAGCGGACCGAGTTTTCACCGTGCGTGGGTAGCGGAGAACGGAGGCGCTTGGCGCAACGGGTCGTGGGTGGATGAATCTTCAATTTGAGTGGGGGTTCGGGTTCTGAGAGCTATGAAGAAGCTACAGGCTAGGTTAATTTGGGTGAGGTTCACCAGAATGGGTTTAATCGGGTTTTCCCCTTTCCATTGGTCCTCACCAGAGTTGGAGGGGATGATGTGGTTCTGGGTGTGGCTGAGGCATTGGAGAGTGGGTATGGTGCTCTATGTGGCCGAGGGCTCCTTAAATAGGCGAAAGGGTAGCTTGTTGGCGTCGCAGCGGCGTAGCTTCAGCAGGGCAAGACAAGGTGTGTTAGCTTGACATGGAGGTGGCCTTGGATGTCGGGTTGCGGCGCTGACCGGAGAAAAGGACAAGGAGGGAGGCAGTGCGGTTCACAGGTGAGAGAGAGAAGAAGGAAGGAGGACATAGCAGAGAGGAAGGAGGGTCTGACGCGTGGGGCCAAGGCCCAGCTAGCAGAGATGGCAAGAGAAGGAAGAGGGCTATGCTCTTGCCGACAGGTGGGGTATGAGCTGGGTAGCCCCATGCTGTCAGTGAGTTCAAGGCAACACTGATTTTTCCTCTCTCAGGACATCACACGATCAAAGCATTGATTGATGGGTCATTTCAGTTTGAAACTTTTCGAAATTTTTTTACTGGATCCTAAGATAAGTTTTGTTATCCAGTAAAATTTTTAGGTTAAAATCTTTTGTGTGGATTTTATATAAATTTTGACAAGCAGTATTGTTCTTTTTCATCTTCTCTGTTTTTCTTTTATTTGAGGATTTAAATAAGGTCAAGAATTTTTGTAAATTTTCGATAGTATTTATTACGGCCTAAGTGTTCTTGTATAAAGATTTATATTTATATCTTGCATATTTATTTTATAATAAATTTGACATTGCAATTTCCAGATTTTCCAGTTTTCTATTTTATAATTTTAAAAGGCTATAAATTTGAGTATTAATTTTTGATATTTTACTAGATATTAAAATTGATCTGAGGAAGGTATGGTAAAAATTTTAGCTCGAGATAAACTTTTTATATTTTTCAAAATTCTGACATGCCACTATTTTCAGTTAAAATCCCATAAATTTACATTTCTTGTCATTAATTAATGACTTCACATGACTTTTGACTGCATAAAAGTAATTATAGAGATTTATTATATTTTAATATAATTTTTGTGGATTTCTTCTGATATTTTTTTCCCTTCTTACTTTTACCTTTTTACCAATTCAACATAAATGACTTTTCTTTTAGGGCAAAAATCCAAAAAGAACAAGAAAAGCTAGAAAGTTCAAAATCAAACACCTTCAAATTTTTAAATTTTCATTCTTTTTCTTATAATTTTGGGATGTTGCAATCACCTTTGGGAATGCCCCCGCTACAAGGGCTTATACACATCACCGTAATGTGCTTGTTGGTGTTTGAGCTTGGCCGTTCGAACCCTCCACTTGAGAGCTCTTTCTTTGTATAGTTTGGTTAACCACACCTCTTGTTTATACAGCTCTCTATGGCATAGGTTTGTACTGCCTCTAAGCTCCACCTGCTCGTTGGTATCGCGTGATTGATCTCGCCACATCTTCATTTTTCAAATAGCTCGCACCTTCGCCTTTGCGCCTACTAGATTTTGGAACTGTCTTTCTAGTTCCACACATAAAGTTGAGATATGAGTACCAACCATTGACGACACGGTTTCCTTTTCATGATAAGGATTTTTATCAGGCCTTCTATTGGTTGCCCTTCCTTTTTATTTACCTATAAATTTGTATCCTCCATTATTTCAGATATTTTTTGTGATCACATGATATTTGCAAGTAGCTCGCATAACTTCACCTCGAAGTGATAACTCACAATCTTCAAGCCCAAGCGAGCTCACATATATTAGATTCTTCTTTATGCCAAGAACATACTAAACTCTCGTCAATGTGCGATGTGCTCCATCATACATTTTCAATGTAAGTGTTCTCACCTCAGTAATCGTATACTCCTTTCAATTCGTCAAGCGAACAATTTCTTAAGTCAGTCGTAGAGATCCTTTGTCAAACATATCCCTCACCGAACATATGTGGAAGCAGTAATTTGAATCTAATATCCATCCATAAGAAGTATCTAATTGACTAATGATAAGTATATTTGAATCATCTTGTCTACCGCCATTGAGTATGCACCTTCATTTGCTTCAAACTCGGACAATCATTTATCATATGACATACCTTGTCACACAGATAGCATATACGGGTGCCCTTGCTCTTGCCCTTCTTCTTCTAATGATTTTGCTCTCTTTTGCAATACCTACTACAGACAATACTTGATCAACCAAAGATGGAGATTTCGATGGTTTTTTAAAAGACTATGTCTCCAATAGATATATAACTGCCTCGTTGAAATTAATAGTGTTTCTTTCGGCGAGAATATTCATCACCAATTGCTCCCAAGATGGTAGTAGAGATGATGACAGCATGACGATCTTGTCGTTCTCCTCAATTTCCACACTAGTCAGCTATATGATAAACTTATTAAAGACATTGAGATGATCAATGAACCATGTACCTTCTTCCATGCGCAATTTGTATAATTGTCGCTTCAGCATCTGCCAGTTTGTCAGCAAATTCCTCTAAGTAGTTCCATAATTTATTAGGCAAATTCTCCTTAATCATTGAGTATTTTACATCATCGGAGAGATATAGATGGATTATACTGACATCCTTCTGCTCTACCACCTTCTAGTCTTTTTCGAACGTCTTTTCTGGTTTGTCCCTTTTAAGAGCAGCAATTAACTCTTGTTGGATAAAGAACATCCTTCTCCACACATTTCCATATGTTGAAATTTCATCCGCTATCAATTTTCTCTACTTGATTCCATATCGTCAACATCGATATTGTTTTTGCACCACCTAATGCTTTATCAACTTCTGACAGATCACACTATTTTCACTATGAGTGAGAGTATCGTCAGCCTCGTGCGGCAAGGGAAGAGAGAAAGGTGAAAAGTAAGGGCTGGTGCCTCGAGCAAAACCAATCAACCACCGAAAAAGCTACCCAGTTAAACTTTTTTACCCACTTGAGTGGATTCGCCCTGTTAACTAAGGGTGTGTTTTGTTGGATGTATCAGGTTGAATCGAACCATGCCGTACAGTATATGGTCTCGTCCCTACGTTTGATTGGTTGGACGGAACCATTTGGTACAGGACGAGATGGTATAGATTCTAAGAATATTCTCAAAATATGTTGTACCAATTGATTCGGCGAATTCGACAAAACCAATCGGTACATGACCAATTCATTCGCGTTCGCCCACTCGCACTCGACTAGGATGCCTCGCCCCACTTGCCTCGCGCTTCACCGTTGACCTCCCTCGCCCTGCGCTTCACCGTCGACCTACTGCTTCACCATCACGCCCACCTCCCACTGTCGACCCATTGCTTCGCCGTCGCGCCTCCCAGGCCCTCGACATCTCCGACTGCATCATCATGGGGGAGGTCCCGGCCTCAGCCATCGCAAACCCCAGCAACCTACGACACGCCGGATCCGCTTCGTCTCCCATTCTTGTGACCTCACGCAGGGGCGGAGCTGGGTATCAGGCCGGTGGGGTCATGGCCTGAGGCCTGGCCCAAGTACCAGTAGAGAAGTGTAGCCTGACCAAAACTGGGCCTGAGGCCTGGCCCAAGTTGCGCCCCACGGCCCACAAGCAGCAGCCTTATCCCCACTAGGAGTGATGCCCTATCTGTCGCCCGTCCTCACGCATGAACTCGTCTAGTCGTCCTTGCACCGCCCCAGGCCGCCGTCGTTGTCGCGCCCCTCTCCTGGAGGCTGAAGCCCTGGTCCCGTCCCACGCTAGTCGTCCTTGTGCTCCCGCTCATCAGCCTCTGGGAGTGAGGCGCCGCCACCGCCACCGCCATTGCAAGGAGGGCCGTCGCAAGGAGCCGCCTGCCGCCGCAAGGAGGGCCTCCTACTGCTACTAGCAGCTGAAAGGAGGTCCCCTCGCAAGGAGCCACCGAATCTGGCTGATTTCTTCTGCTGCTGTAAGGAGGGCCGCCACAAGGAGCCACTGGCTGAGGCCTCCTGTCGCCGCAAGGAACCCTCGAATCACTACGGAGCTCGAGGAGTCGAGGTGATGATTTTTTTTTTGTTTTTTTTTGTGTTTGTGAAATCTGGAATATCGATTGTATGTTGATGAATGATGATGTTGATGCCTTCCCTAAGTTCCCTTGATGCCATTTTTGTTGGATGACATGATGATATGATTAATTGGTTATGGTTTGTGAATTGTGAAGATTGGTTAATTGGATGGCATGATGAATTGTGAATTGGTTAATGGTTAATTGGTTCAGTTGTTGCTTAGGTAGTTGTCAAATTGGTTTCAATTGTGAATTGGTTAATGGTTAATTGATTTGAACAACTTGTACATTTCCTGATTAATTCATTGGACTCAATTTAATGTAATAGAAATACATGATGAAAATGTCAAACACATTCTCATCTTAGGGTGCGTTTGGTTGCTTGGATGAGGTTGGATGGGATATGGCCATCCAACCTGGATGGGATGAAACCATCCAGGTAGCTGTTTGGTTGGGTGGATAGGGATGAGCCAATGTTTTGTTTGGTTGGATGGATGAATGTGGATAGGATGAGCTAATTTTTTGTTTGGTTGCATTGATAAGGATGGATGGGCTAGTTGTAATAAAGGTTTCGAAATTTTTTGATGAAATTTGACTTAAATTTGAATTTTTGGAGAACATTTGACCAAATTTGAATTTTTGGACAAAATTTGAACTTTTGGACAAAATTTGACTAATATTTGAATTTGACCGAGTACACTTTGACGAAATTTGAATTTGACCGAGTATACCTCTTCGTACAACAAACTGGATGAACTCGTACGGCCTTTTTTCTGGGATGACTGTCCAGCATCTTGAAGGAATATTCCAAAAAACTGGACAGCTATATCCACCCAACCAAACAATTGGATGACTCTAAATCCAGGGACCGCCATATCCCATCCACCTTCATCCATCCAACCAAACGCCACCTTATTTTCCTTCCGGTGGATGTAGGACCTGCACAAGTGGTCGTCGACTGTGTGAATCAGCTAGGCGGCACAAATAGTGAATGCTCATGATCCAAAAACCTTTCTTCTTCATACTGACATATTAGTTTGATTTTGGCTCCATTGGTTAAGCACAATGCTCTTGATCCCTTGACATAGAATAGTTAGTTTGTTCAGTAACTGACAATAATTAGCTAGTTGATTCCAAGCTTTTCCAGCATTGATAGTTAGAGATAAGCATCGATTCTAGGTTCCTGAATTTAGGAGGATCTCAATTCTTTTGTTCGATGTCTTGCTTTTTGTTGTACCTCGATGTGTATAGTATTTGGCGTTAGTTATTGCCACTTAGTTTTTCTCCTGAGGCTTAGCAGAATTCTTGCTCCACCACTGACCTCACGCCGGTGCCGTAGCTCCCAAGGTGCCATCTGTCCTTCTCCCTTCCCTATAATAGCTGGATCTGAAATCTTGGGGCTTGATTAGTCAACTTTGTTAGACATATTTGCTGGATCTGAAATCTTGGGGCTTCATTATATTCTGAAACTTGGCAATGGAAACATAAAGTGATAAAACATCATTGAAGTGGTCTCACTGGCATATGATCGTGAGCACTAAAACTAGAGTACTCAGCAAAAATGAGCAAAAATGTGGATCTGAGTAGCACTCCTGGCTAGATCTGAGTAGCCCAATAATTTAGGTTTTAAGCATGTTAGTCCTTTTCAGAAGGTATGGTATTTTTACTTGTCCAAATTGTTAGCTTGGATGTTGCCCTCTGTAGGCTAATTGGTATGATGTGCGCTATTCAACATGCAATTTTATCCTAATTAGCACTTGCTCATAGCACCAGGCTAGTCCTGCTCTCTGTTTGGAGAAATATGTGTACGTATGCTTGTATTCAGTTCTTGTGCTTTGAGTGAGTCTGGGGAAAGAAGTTGGTTCTTTGGTTGTTTCAATTGTTTAGTTTCCTGCTGTATTTGGTAGCACATACCACTCTCCAGAAGATGCTTTTCCCTATCTTGCAACCAGAAAGGTCTTGAGAGAGCTGTTTCATGAAAATCCACAATTGTATTGTCCCAAAGAAGGGAATCTCTACTACAGTACCATCATCATGGAAGGGTTTTAATTGGATGTGTTTTAATACTATTCAGCCATATTTGTTCAACAAAGCACACAACCAACATGAGATTGCTATCGTCTTAACTCTGTCGTCCTGGTTGTGACATTAGAACAGAAACTGCTTAAATAAAAAGGGTTACACTTGAACCATGTTCTTTTAGCTATTATGATTCAGAAATTACAATAGTGTAAGAGGTCAGCCAAATGTCAGTTTCCATAGTTAATTCAAGTTTTGCATACTGTAGTAAGGAAAAGAAGCAACCGGTATAAAAACTATATATTTCCATTTTTGCCCATACAACTTATGTTTTTCAATGCTACATTGGCTTAATTGTGTAAACTGAAACTGTAGACATAAGGTGATTTAAAGCTGTATATGGATTATGGAAGCCAAACATAGGATGGTGTATATGTGGGAAGCAATGACTATAAAATATGTGAACCAGTTTAGTAGGAATCAGTCTAGAATCTATATATATATACTTATGATTCTTGGTGAAGTACGGGACTCATCGCGCTTCGCACACCGCGTGTCCTTTTTCCACTGCATAAACTATAGAGTTTCGCTCTCCCTGGCACGTTCGATCTGTTGCCATCCATCAGCCTGCACCTCCGTCTTAGCCAGCCTCATCCTCACACTGCCCTTGATTTCTTCTCTCAATGCCCATTCCTTGAGCCCACTGCTGTCGTGCCGGCTACCCCGCTGCCTCTGTCGCCCTCTCACACCGCTGCGCTGCTAGCCACCCCGCTGCCCTCATCACCCTCCCGGATCACTAGGAGGCTCAGCCCGCTGCCGCTGCGAAGGTCGGCCTGTTGCCTCCGTTGCCCTCATGCACCTCCCAGCAATCCATCTAGTCATCCCTAGCTCTCGCTGCCTCCGTTGACCTCCCGCACGGCTGCACCGCTGCAGCCTCCCAATGATCTGTCCGGTTGTCCTCAGCCCTCGCTCCAGGCCACTAGCCTCTATATCCTAGGCCCCTGCTCTGCGTTGCGCCGCCGCCGCGCTGGCCAAGCTCCGCATTGGGCTCCACTAGGCGATCGTCTCCAAGAAGACGATCATGAGGCAGGGGCGAAACTAAGCCTCAGGCTAGTGGGGTCGTGGCCCGAGGCCCATGATGCGTCCCAGTCCACACGGCCCAGCAGCGGCAGCATGACTCGGCCGGCCAGGAGCGACGCCCGAGCTCTTCCTCACGCGCCGTCACTCACTCACGCCTCACGCGGTCAAGCCGCCCCCCGCCGCCCCGCTCCGCCACCGCCGGCCGTCGCCGTTGGCCGCTACCGAGGTGGACCACTGAGCCGGTCTTCCTCCTCTCTCCACCAAAGAATAACACTGATCGCCGCTACGCCTACCGCGGCCAGACTCGACGCCTCTGTGGACCGGTTGGCGGCGGCGGCGATGAGGAAGCGAGCCACGACCGGCGGATCATTTGGGCGAGTCGAGCACACGGCTACAAGACGGCCGTGGCGGCGCTGCGCGCATCCATCACCGCCGTATCATCCTTCGCTCAGGTGAGATTTTACAGACCGTTCTAAAATCTCTAATCGTTCTGACCTCATAATATGAGTTCTTAGGAACTGAATAATCTTTAGGTGTCTTCTACTATGTAATTCAATGGGAAAGATATTGTTTTTTTTGTTTGTGTTTCTTATGCTGCTAAGTTGCTCAGGTCGGTGTGAAGAACATGGCAATTAAAATTCTGGAATATAACCCTGGGAATTCTATGGGGATATGCTTTAATGTAAATAATGCGAATTCCAAGGGAACATTTGGTGGAGCTCATGTGATTTTGACAGGGGGAAGATGGAATTTACGTGTTTGCTTCTGCTCTGTAGACTAGGCAAGAAATTGTTGGCAAAATGATCATGAAAAGAAAATTGTGATGTGAGAAGATGGGGTGTTCTGATGTGTTGATATGTAATTGAGACAATAGACTGTTGTATGGCCGTAAAAGTATTTTGATTTTGATGCGAGAAAGACTTTTCTTTAGTAAGACCTTTTGATCTTTGGAGCACTTCTATGTGGATACCGAAATGCTGCTACATTGATTGTAAAGAGAATTTACTATGGAGTCTTGTGAGGGGAACAAAAGATAGAATTTTGCTTGGTACAGAAAGGCATGGACAGGAACGAATGATTTTATATCTTTAGATTCATTGCTATTATTTACCTTGGATCTTGGAAGCCTAAAGTTTTTATCCATCTTTGATCACTCTTCAGATACTCATTCATTTGTGATTAAGATCAAAAGTGACTCAGTTTAGTAAAAAATGATCAAATTAAGCCCATGTGTAACATCAGTTTTCTTGTTGAGATCCACCTCATTATTCAGTACTTACTGTAATAGGACTATAATAGTAACATTATTTGTTCAAGAAGGTTGGAACTATTCTCAGTGTAATCGCTAATGAAATGATTGGTCATTAGTCCTCACCTCCTTGTCAGATATGGTGTTGCTTTGAGAAATACAAGCTTGTAGGATTAGTTTTGGGCTACATTGTATTGACATGATGAATGGACCGGACAGATATCAATAAACCGTACCAATATCAATATGTATGCTTCCATTTGTTTCATTAGATGCAACCTAAGCACTCTTGTATACAATTCTAGTGTTCTGCTCAAGAGCACCAAACTCACATTTCTAGATGCAGCTGGAATATGGAGAAGCAAATAACACAAGACCGAGAACCAGGCAGTTATAACATGGATGTGGTTAAGATTTCATAGAAAATAAATTAATGTTCTTGTATGTTACGTTGGATCTGGTTAAGATTTCATAGAAAATAAATTAATGTTCTTGTATGTTACATTCTTCTTATGCAATTTGCTTCAATAGTCACCTTTATACTTTTGTGTGCCTAATTTGCATGTACAATTTCATCTTTTGCAGGTTCAAGTTCTTGTACTATTGTTGACGAAAATATGATAGGCTCGTATGCACCAAACATTCGTTAATTAGGTATTAACTTTTCTACTGCTCCACTACGCTATATTTTCTAACATATTTTTATCTATTTTGTTGATATGTTAAGCATGGAGTTCAAATTTATTTTTATTTCCGCATTTCTACTGTACTTTTCTTATACCTCAATGTCCATACTCTTTGATATTAGTAATAGCCGTTTAGTTTCTCCCCTGAGGCTTGACAAAATCCTGGCTCCGCCACTGGTGAAAGCTGTGGCGATATAGGCCGATTCCACCATCTTCAGATGATCGTTTACCTTTGAAACTGACTTCTCTGCTATATGGTACTGATTGAAGCAAGTTGCTAATTATTAAATGGCTCCACACTTGTTTAAGTTAAACAGATGGGCTTGGCCGCAACAGTTCACCCGTGCGCAAGTGCAGCAGCCGCTGGTGATCCAAGTGGCACTGCGGCGCAGCACGCTGGTCTCTCCCACCCCTTGAGCCACGGCGGCACCGTCGCCTGCCTCCGTCTATAAAGCTTGCACTAAATCCACTAAAAACCCTTGGCCCCTTGCCCAAGCCCCCCGCGTGGTGCCGCGGCTGCTGGCCATGGCCATCGAGTGCTTCGTGCTAGGTACGGGATCGATGCCAACCACGCCCTCCTTCTCTCGCGCGACTCGATTGAAACCACACTAATGCTGTGTATCCGTGTGGCAGGGGCGGGGCAGGAGGTGGGGAAGAGCTGCGTTGTGGTGACCATCGGCGGGAAGAGCGTCATGTTCGACTGCGGGATGCACATGGGCTACCACGACCGCCGCCGCTATCCGGATTTTGCGCGTGTCCTCTCTGCCTGCGCGGCCCCCGACTACACCTCTGCCATCTCCTGCGTCGTCATCACACACTTGTATGTAGGCCAAAAAAATATTTCTTTATTTTGTGGCAATATCTCTTCAATTGCTTGAGCAAGTGGTTGCATTCTGAAATTTGTCCCTTGCAGCCATTTGGATCATATCGGAGCGCTGCCTTACTTCACCGAAGTCTGCGGGTACCACGGCCCAATCTACATGACGGTGAGCTCTAATCAATTTGCGTTTATTGGGTTGTCTGTGACAATTGTTGTGTATGCTTGGTTTAGTTCAGACATTTTGGGGCTGGATCATGTTGTTAGAAGTTTGGATTTTGGTGCATCTGAGCTAGAAACTAGCTGGTACCTTATTTGCTTGCAAAAGTCAATGTACTATGGTTTAGTAATAGTACATGTTGGTCAAGTCCTTTCTTAAAATGTTTTGGTAGCTTGTGGTCTGAAGAGTTGCAGAGCATTGTGCTCCAGCTGTATCAATTAGGAGTTCAGTAAATTTGATAATTTTGCCAGATTTCACCAATGGAGTTATGAGTCGAAATCATCCAAGTTAAGGATAGTGCATTGTTAGCTGATTAGCTCGGAGTACCTAGTCTTTTTTAGTCTAACCTATTCTTATGTGAAGCTTTAGTATGTTTTGCCAAGTTATCTTCATCTCATATCATGGTACCTCAAACAGTACCCGACAAAGGCTTTAGCTCCACTGATGCTGGAAGATTACCGGAAAGTAATGGTAGATCAGAGAGGGGAGGAGGAGCAATATAGCTATGAAGATATTCTGCGGTGCATGAAGAAAGGTAATGTTAGATTTGCCATTTCTTTTACTGGTCTACTTAGAAATTTATGTTAGAACACAAGTATGCTGTATGCATGCATGACGACTCTCGTTTGCTTAACCATTCAGTCATACCATTGGACCTGAAGCAGACTGTTCAAGTAGATAAAGACCTTGCGATCCGTGCTTATTATGCTGGACATGTATGTTTTTATACGCTTTTGGCCCATATACAGTGCAATGTTCTTTAAGTTCTTTGAAATGGAAGTACTGATTTAGTTCTCTTCTTTCCAATCTTGTTATGACTACTCAAGGTCTTAGGAGCTGCGATGATTTATGCAAAAGTTGGGGATGCTGCTATGGTCTACACTGGAGATTACAATATGACACCGGATAGACATCTTGGAGCAGCACAAATTGATCGTCTGAAATTGGATCTTTTGATAACAGAGTTTGGTCCAACCTCCACTTATTGACATCCTTTCCTATTTGATGTTTGAATTTCCTTGGATTGTCAACCTGGTGTTATAGTTAATTATGCCCCATCAGAGGCACAGATTCTTTGTTATTTTTTAGAACCACAGGAGATGTAGTTGTTTGTCATCTTATTGGTAGCTGTGCTTTGTTACAATTTGCTGTGTGTTATTTTCCCGGTTGGGAACTTGGGATATAGCAAGAAATCACCTATATAGTTAGTTATACGTTGCTGAATTTTGATACTTCTGTTTAAATATAATATAGAAAATTAGGTCGGTACCTTAACAAAGTTATAAATTGGGAAATACCTTCTAATGTGGGGATGGCATGTACATGTAGTGACACAATATAATATAATAGTTTTGCACTTGTTTTACGGTATAACTTGTGGTGATGTCTTAATGCTTTACTGTTATTGATAGAACACTGAAAGCACAGGTTGTTGGTGTTGATATTTTGATTTCTGTGTGTAATGTTAAGTGCTAATAAAAGTTTCTTTTTGCAGGTCCACATATGCTAAAACTGTACGTGACTCGAAGCATGCCCGAGAGAGGGAGTTCTTAAAAGCGGTATGAAAACATGGAGACACCCTACGAGTGTATTTGGTTTTGTACATTTTGGTTGGTTGTGTAACACCTATGCTTTGCTCATGATCAACTAAGATATTTAGGATAATTATCGATGCTGATGTCTTTGCTTCTACATACTTTACTACTTTCAGATAGCACTGTATCATCCAGGAAGTTGATATTCACTGAATATTAAGTACCACTCGTAATTGTTCAAGATTGAATCCACAGTTTGAATTCTGACACCTCAGTCCAAAAAGACTGTCATCTTGATTGCATTGAAAAGTCAAATTTCTATGAACTGTTACATGCATTTGAGTTTTTCTATGCTACTGTACTTTCATCACTTCAGTGAGTGTTTTCTGTAGGTCCATAAATGTGTTTCTGGAGGAGGTAAAGTTCTCATTCCGACGTTTGCTTTGGGAAGAGCTCAGGTATCCCCGCTTCCTCTCTTAAATATATCTGAGACATGCAAATTTGCGATGAACTATTATCACTGTTTAACTTAAACGAGTAAGTTCCATTTGAAAAAGATAAGTCGCTGGGAGCACACTGGTCAAAACTTCTGTATATAGATTATCCATTTCGAAGTGACACTGTTTTCTTATGTGTTTCAGGAGCTATGCATATTGCTGGATGACTATTGGGAAAGGATGAACTTGAAGATTCCTATTTACTTCTCAGCTGGTACATGTGTTTTCGTCAAGCCTTAATTTGCTTATATGTATTTGTCTTCTATGTTTGAGGGTCGTATATGTTCTACAGGTTTAACCATTCAAGCTAACATGTACTACAAGATGCTTATTGGATGGACTAGCCAAAAGATCAAGGACAGCTGCACAGTTCATAACCCATTTGACTTCAAGCATGGTACGTCATTGAAAAAGCACCTCAGTTAAATCATATGCATCATGAAGATAAATCACATCTGACTGAGGGCAAAATCTGAATGTTCAGTTCAGCCATTAAAAAAAGCCTGCAGTTTGGTTTTTGCATTTATATAAGAAAGTATGCAAATCCACTGGAATGCAAAATACACTGGATATTATGTCTTTATTCATTATGTTGCTTTTCTAATGAAGGTAGTTAATCCTAATATTGAAGATAATTTTTTGCCACCTACCTTGTCTGTGGTACTTTCAAACGGAAATAAGAGATGTTCTGTGTTTCATTTGTAACTTATATTAGAACAACATTGAAAGTTTTTTCGCATTGCAGTTTGCCACTTCGAGCGTTCATTCATTAATGATCCTGGCCCATGTGTACTTTTTGCAACACCTGGTATGATTAGTGGTGGATTTTCTCTTGAGGTGTTTAAGAAATGGGCCCCTTCAGAAAAAAATCTGGTTACACTTCCAGGGTATTCCTCTTTACTCTAAGAAATTCTTATTTCTTCCATGTTTGCTAATGGTTTAAGAAATATGTGTTTGCTTGCTGAATGAAATCCAAGCCTTTTGTCCTACTGAATTGCGCACACACGATGATGTCTTTCTTCTTGGAGTTGAATTTTGCTTCATACTTTGTAGAAACATTTTTTTGCTTCAGTTTTTATCGAATTCTAATTTTCGAAATCCTGTACTCAAAGAAGTCAAGCAAGGAAAAAAAACCCTTTTTGCCTAAAATATTTGAGCTGTGATCTTTGTATTGTGATGTCACCTGTATTTTTCTCATGCAGATATTGTGTTGCTGGAACCATCGGCCATAAGTTGATGTCCGGAAAACCTACAAGGATTGATTTAGACAAGGAGACCCATATTGACGTCAGATGTCAGGTTGCTTTTCACT
The DNA here is from genome assembly GCA_036346275.1 of Otatea glauca. NCBI lineage: Eukaryota > Viridiplantae > Streptophyta > Magnoliopsida > Poales > Poaceae > Otatea > Otatea glauca. The sequence goes on along the minus strand of CM070727.1, from coordinate 15,557,304 downwards.
TCATTTTGTACTTTCCATTTTTCTTCTTATTCTCTTACATTTTTAATGGAATTTGGATAGTTAACCTTAGCAATCCCTATTTCTTCCGTTTTTATCCCCTAATTCCAATTTTTTATTTCTTTGTGCACCAGATCCATCAGCTGTCATTCAGTCCTCACACAGACTCCAAAGGGATCATGGATCTTACAGAATTTCTTTCACCCAACCATGTAATTCTTGTTCATGGTGAAAAGCCTCAGATGGCTTTCTTGAAGGAGCGAATTGAATCTGAATTGGGGATGCCATGCTATTACCCTGCTAACAACGAAACTGTCTCCATTCCGACAATGCAGAATCTGAAAATAAATGCCACGGAGAAGTTTATTACGAGTTGTACCGCTGCACAACCTAAGGACAGTCTGCAAAAGTCGAACCTGATTTGTGGTAACCATTTGTCAGAAGTCAATAGCAATGAAAAGCTAGCCGAGGGCATTCTTCTGATGGAGAAGTCCAAGACTTCGAAAATTTTATGTGAGAACGAGTTTCTTCAGTTGCTGGGCATGGAACAGCATTTTGTCCAGTTCGAACCACTGCTTTCCTCCAGGATTGAAGAGGCGGAGAATACTGATGAATCAGTGCTGCGGCAGGTCAAGGCAGCTGATTTAGGCAGCGAATGAGAACGAGTGAATAGTATTTCAACAATTAGGAGGGATCTGAAGCCCAGAGGGAACATAATTAACTAGGCCTATGAGAACTGAAATCTCAAGCTTGTCTCGATTATTACTTTATTGGAAGAAAGTAATTTTTTTTTTCAAAAAAGGACCCTGTTGCCATTCTTGAAAAAACAAAGCAAAACCAGCGGCTGCTTTCCTTTGTAGGTAAAACCAGCAGCGGCTTCAGCTGAGCACGGCAGTCCAGCAGCCCACTGATTTCGCCTCGCCTTTCTTTTCTTGCTCCTCGCGCTCAATTTGCTGCGACGAACAGCTCATCCCCAAGAGCCACAGAGTGGAGGGAGGATGTTGCCACCATCGCCGGCCGCCATATCCAAGGTGCCCAATGACGTCGAGCTCCTCTGCCTGGGCTTCCCCACCACACTTGTCCGCTCCGCGCTCGTCTCCAGGCGTTGCCTCCGCCACGCCTCCGACCCAGCCTTCCTCCACCGCTTCCGCGCGCGTCACGCGCCCGGCGTCCTCGGTCTCTATGTCACCACGGCTAGGGCTGGAAAATTGGCTCGCGGCTTGGCTTGGATAGGCTCGTGACTTGGGGCAAGCTCGAGCCGAGCCTGTTTGTTGGCTCGTTTTTTTAAGCGAGCCGGCTCGGCTCGGCCCATTAAGGCCTAAAAAGAAAAACCCTAAGTCCCTAACACATGCAGAACGCAGAGAGACTGTGCCGCTACTGTTAGTTGAATTTCTCTAAAAATACTTCTATGTGTTATTTGTCAATTTTCATATTGTATTACCTAAGTGAACTGTTGCTGCTGTGTGCTACTGACTACTGCTGTGTGCTGGTGCTTTTTTTTTGTTTGGCTCGGCGAGCCAGCGAGCCGGCTCGCGAGCCGCCATCGAGCCGAGCCAGTTTAACCGCTCGTGAAATTGACCGAGCTGAGCCTGGCTCGGCCCATTACCTAGGCGAGCCAAGGCGAGCCGAGCCGAGCCTGGCTCGACTCGGCTCGTTTCCAACCCTAACCACGGCGGGCAGTTCGTGCTGAGAACTCACCCACGATCTGTGTCGGTGCCTCTGTTCCTGGAGCTTACCTCAGTCGCCCGCGGGCCGCGGCACCAGCTTTGTTAGAGATAATCTCGAATTCCTCAAATATTCAAATATTAGGAGTCCTTATCTCCGACTACTTAAATTCAATTAGCTATATATATATTACCGCCCTATGTACATGTAGATTTTATCTTTCTAGTTTTTTTTTTGCAAAGCTTTTTCACGTAAAATTCTTATGTCCCGTGTGCTCATCCTAGCCCTAACAAGCTTCGATTTGGACCCGTCCAACTGTTACGAGGGGATGAATCTATGTGGTCGTCATGCAGCCCCTCATGCTTGCCGTGGGAAGCCTGCTGCACCCTGCGAGGGAGACGGTCGTCCTCCCGCCGTTCCCTCCTCCAGATGATGGTTTCGATTACTCCCTCACCAAAAACGGCGCCGATGGGTAGTCGTCCTTCTTTCTGTTGTCAATGCTGGCAATGCCTGATGACGAGCCGCCAACTCTCGCGGATGTGCATGCGCTACAAGACGACGGCGCCTCCTGTGCCATCTGCGCCTCGGCTGCAACCGAGGTGCAACTTGGACCGGCTTCAGAAGATGCAGTGCTTGTCGGCAGCCAGATCTACATGGTGGCCACCGTGAGCAACCGCCGCATGCGTGTCTCTAAGTTTCAATCTTTTGATCAGTTTCTATAACGACAGTATGATGGCGTCCGACACCTCACGATGGAAAGAGAGTGCTAAGGGGTACCCATGGTGTGGTCGGGGGTAAAAAGTGCTTTAGCCCACTGACCCCCGGTCGGTACGCCCTGCATGCATGCCTCGTTAAAAATTAATTTCTTCTTGTACGCAGCGCTTGGACTAAACATTCGAAAGTATACTCATGTTCAGAGTGTTCAGTTCTGCTAACTTTAGATGAGGCAAAGATAAAGCAAGCCACGCATAATTTTCTTTGTAGATCACCGTTACAAAATTCAACAGAACATAAATGTTTGAGATCTTACTATCAGTATGTCAGCACAATTAGTGAATCACTGGAATATGTATTAACCGCCAGAATTAGTTCTGTAATTCACAAGTTGGTAGAATTGGTAGTTACCCACACAGGGTATAGGTGATTTGATTTGAGCTTCCATATTTTTCCGTTGGAAAGGTTGTTGATGAGAAGAAAATGTAAAGAATGCTGAGACTGATTTGCTAGATTGAATGTTACTGATGATGTAATGGCACACGAAACAAATAGCTCAAGAGAGCAGTTTGTCACTGCAATATATAGATTTTGCTTCCGCCTCCAGATTTCTCTTACTCTAAATCCACGATGAGAACACTTTAATTGATCTATAACTTGTATTCCCTCATTTTCTTGATTTTTTCCAATACCTTGATATGATTACGGGTGTGGAATTCTGAATTTAGCCATGGGGTGCTTCGGTGGGGCCCAAAAAACATTTCCCATTAGCGCTTTCTGAATTAATTTGAAAGGATGTTACGATAGTATGTGCTCTCAAAGCATATTCTTAAACTAAAAAATTTATATAAGCTTTCATCTAATTTCCCCATAATTCACTCAAATATATTTCTATGTTTCAAATCCTATACGTTTGCACTTGCATTCCCCTATGTTCTTCGATTTCTCTAATTCCAACAGGGCTGAACAAAAAATTGAATTGTTTAACAATAAAAATAAAATTATAATATTATTTTTTTGAAAATGAAATGCTCCACACATTAAGATTTTGTCCTTTTTATATCTTTCAAATGCGATTGAGTTTGGTCTTCAAATTTTGCAAGATTGTAGAAGCTCACCTCCCCTACGCATGGTAATTTTTTTGAGAATTTTTTAAAACTTGTACACGTGGGTTTCATAGAGTTTTTATGGTAAAGGTGGTTTTATAATTACCTAGGGCACCATGATCTAAAAAGGATATTTTCTCTATATATTTTCATGCGAAATGTTTTGAAATTTTTAGGTGCTGAGTTTAACTAGTTTACTAACTAGTTCAAACAATTTTGAACTGAAATTCAAACTAGAGTTTCCCTTTTTGATGATAGTTTGGTTGTATGTATGTGTTGATTTTATATATAAACCAGCAAAACATGTGATACAAACTCGTTCAAAACAGGAAGCCAAAATAGGGCACCATGGTGCCTGGGCATCATGATTTCAAATGCGCAAATTTAAGCCATATTCGAGTATATTTTTCAAAAATTTCAGTTTTAGGGTATATACCCATCTATAACAATTCAAATGAAACACATATATACCTTTGAAAAATATACTCAAATTTAAAGATTTTGAACGAGTTTGGATTACATGCCTTGCTGATTTATATATAAAATCAGCACATATATATAACCAAACTATCATCAAAAAGGGAAATTCTAGTTTGAATTTCAGTTCAAACTTGTTTGAACTAGTTAGTAAACTGGTTAAACTCAGCATCATAAAAATTTCAAAAAAATTCGCATGAAAATATATAGAGAAAATATCATTTTTAAACCATGGTGCACAGACACCATGGTGCCCTAGGTAATTATACTATATATATATATATATATATATATATATATATATATATATATACACACACGCACACTATTTCGCAGCTACGAGTAGAACAGTATATTCTACTCGTCAGCCATCTTTCCAGCGCCGACCCACACCATCTTTCCATACTGACCAAGTCCACTTCGTGGCATTAATTAGCAAGTAATAAATTAGCACGTCTGTCCAGTGTACTAAATCCAACTAGTAAATGACTAATAAATGCCACTTCTTGTTTGTACATGAATCTGTCTCTTTTTTGATTTAGCCATAACTTTCAAATGAGAAAGATTTTGGTCTTCAAATTTTTTAGGATCGTAGAATCTCACATCCTCTACATATAGTAATTTTTTGAGAATTTTTCAAAAAATGTACATGTGTTTTTCATGAACTTTAGAAAACACTGGATATATTGTTTTTTACTATACAAACAAATGACATGCTACGAGCTATTACATCAGATGTTAGCATACTGAAACAAGGTGTTAAACAACAACTTTACATAGGATATAGTAACACCTTGAGTAATAGGAAGTAAAATGTTATTTTCTTGACCGTAAAAGATAGTATGTGATGTTGTTTGGCACTTTGTTATTTTCATATCTCTCAAATCTGATTGATTTTGGTCTTTAAATTTTACAGGGTTGTAAAATATCATCTCCCCTATGTGTGGTAATTTTTTACAATTTTTTATAGTAAAATGTTGTTTTTCTGACACTAAAACATAGTATATGCTGTTGTTTGACACTTTGTTATTTTCATATGTAACATCCCAAAATTTGCTTAAATGTTATTTTATTGGTTATTTGTGCATTTATGATTTTCGGGAATTTATTTGTATTTTTCTGGATTTATTTGAAATAATGTTAAATTAAGTTTATTGACCTTTTAATCAAATCCATTTAAATTTATGCAAAGTTAAAATAAAGTTTTGCCAAAAATATTTTATTTGAGTCCAGAATGTCTCAAAGTATTTTTGAGAATTTTCTTGGATTTTTCCTGATTATTTATTTGCCTAAAACCAATTAAATGAATTTCTAGAATTATTTAAATTAATAAAGTGTTAAAAATCCTTTTGGAACAGTATTGGGCCGAAGCCCAATACTGTGCGCGTGAGGCCCGCTTCGGGCGGCCAAAGCAGCCCGTCTCACCAAACCCTAGCCGCCTTTGGCCTCAGCCGTTGGATTTGATCGAGCGATCAAGAGTTGCCCGCGTCGCCGATGCATGTGAGCCGTCGGATTGAAGCCACGTGGACGCGCGAGATGAGGCCACGTCGCCGCTCCGTGTTGCTGCCGGACTCCGCCGCCGCCACGAGACCGTCTCCGATTTCCGCGCTGCGCACGCCTCGAGGGCTATAAAAGCACAGCCGCCCACCTCCCGAGATTCGCCTTGCTGCTCCGCACCTGTCGCCGCTTCGCCGTCACCCGGAAGCCAACCGTCATCGAGTTCTTGCTCGCCGAAGTTGTGCCGCCGCAATCGAAGGTTTCTCCCCGTCGTCTAGTCGCTCCGGTGTGTCTCCGCCGTAGCTGTGTATCTCGTCGTGTTGCCAGCGAACCGCTCTACCAGATCCGCTCTGAGTTGCGCCCTATTCGGTGCTATTCCGCCGTCGAGAGCATCTTCTTCCTCGGCTCCGGTAAGCTGCGCCACCGACCTCGCCGTCGCGCCGCTCGTTGGATCGTGGCCGTCCGATCTTCTGTGAACGCATCGGATTAAGCCACGTGAGTGCTGTCGTTGCCATCATCCGGGACCGTCCGATCTTCCACGGGTGGTTCCGATCTCGCCACGCGTCGGCAATCGGGCGCGATCGTGGGCGGCGCCAGAGCGGCCGGCGTGGCGCGTGCGTGTCGGCGACAGTGCCAAGAGACGTGGACCGGGTCCACGGTGGACCAGATCCAAACCGTGGACCGGGTCTGTGGACCGTGGTGACGTGGCGGCTCGTGATTGGTCCGGTGGCAGTGACGTCGCGATGATGCAATAAATCAGGTTTTTCAGTATAAAAATAAATCGAGAAATTCTGAATTTCCAATTTCTGTATTTTCAGTATTTATTCAAACTTTAAAAGGCTATATCTTTTGCATCGTAACTCGGATTTGAGTGATTCCAGTTTCTAAAAATTTGTAAAATTGATATCTATTTAATGGTGAATTTTATTTGATTTTTGGAGTTCAATTGCTCTCTGTTTTGGTATTTATTTGCTTTTCTCTTTCTGATGACGCTGAGCGTTGAATTGTGCGACGCTTCGGAGGAAGATCCAACAACTCGAGATCAAGTTTCAGAGCAAGACCAGAACCTATTCTAAGGCAAGTTGTGCTTTGATCATGTTGAACCCATGTTTATAAAATTGCTATGTTTGATTTACGCTATTGCATATATTTCAAATATACAACTGCTTCAAATTAGTTTGGGCTTAGCTAAAATACCAGATTGATCTATACCCTACCTTGTCATTGTATGCCATGATCCATTGTCACCCTAGATTGGTTCAATATAGTTGGTTAATAATTATGATCAACATTGGAGGATTAGTCCGTATTAGTTGCTTAGCCATGCCACGTCATCACATGTGTCGGAATCATTGATAATTAATCTTGATTAATGGAATATGGAACAATGTTAAGAACTTGTGTGTCATGTGGAATCACACGATGAGATTGAGTTGTTGTGGCGAGTCATGTCACGCAATGATGTTGAATTGTTGATGGCACGTGGTGCTTGGTAACCAACTGGGTGATAATAATTTAGATTGGGGCAAGTGACAAGGGGCGAGTATGCCAAGGTGGGCCCAATGGGCGGAGGGTATGTGGATGTCTTGCCCTGATCACTTTAAGGACTTAACCTTGCAAGCCTTTGACCTGAGTCAATCATGCAACCATATGTCTGGTATGGGCCAGCCTAGCTGATTAATTTGCAATGTCTTAACTTTGGTACTATCTTGGTCGGTGTGAGTTCCCGAGTTATGGTGTAATTCACATGGCGCAAGAGGGGGGCCCTGGTTGTGGTTTTCAGACCCACCAGTGTTGAAACCTTAGCGGGTAGTACTGGATTAAGCCAGAGCATTGTAAAGGCTTTGTCATGATCTCTTCGCCGACACACCAAAGGAAGTGTGTTAATTGCATGGCACCAAAAGACGATCATGTCGTGTGGGTAAAGTGCATAACCTCTGCAGAGTGTGAAACTATTCGGATAGCCGTGCTCATGTATTGAGCAATGCTCGGAATTACTGATTAAGGGTTAGCTTAATTAAAATGAACAACTTGGTTGGGATGGCGAAATGCCATATGGAAGATGGATTTGACTTAAGATTGGAAACTTGGTTTACTTGAGAAAAGATGAATCTATCATTATTGTTATTTGTTTTACCGTCTTTACAATCTATTTATTGTATTTGTTCGTAAATGCTGCTTTGTTGCAAAATAGCCATGATAGCTTATCCTTTGGAATAAGCCTTGCATATAGTTGCGTAGAATTGCATTCTGTGCACAACTTGTTGAGTGCTTTAAGTACTCACCCTTGCCAAAGAATAACATTACCAGTTGAAGAGTCTACATCAATGCTTTGGAGGAAAGATTCGAGAGGAGACAAATGTTTAGGGCGCAAGCCTTGTCAGTTGCTGTGGTATACTGAGGGGTTATCTACGTTTTCATTCCGCTGCAGTTTAATATATTATTCAGCCTTTTGAGGCATAGTCATGTAAGTGGACCATAAGGTCATTCAACTAGTAGTATGTATCATATGATGTCTTTTATAATATTTCCGCTATGTATGATTGTGATATTTACTGATGTTGAACCTGTGTGCACTAGCGTGATCCTGGACTAGTGCAAGATATACAGAGGGTCCGGATTTGCATATTCGGTCCCGACGTATGGTATCGAGCCATCTTGATCGTAGGCCTTGACCCTAGATAGTCTGGTCGTCTCTATAGGAACTTCAAAATTATTTTCTAAAAGAAAAGAATTAACTTGGAAGAATAATATGTTCTTAACTTATCTTATTCTTCTATTCCTTCCTAGTCAAAATTTCTCTCTTTTCCCATCTTGAATTTCTTTCTCTCTCCTTGCCGGATCGAGTTAAAAACCTTATCTGAGTTGTCTTGGTATTTGACGTGCCACATCATAGAAGAAAGTATCAAGTGCTTGCTGTCAACCCTGGAAATCATGAAGAAGGGGATCATCGTGCTCAAGGAAGGAGTAGATCCATGAAGCGTTCCAAGAGCTAGAAGATCTATGCTTCGAGTAGTTAGTTGGGACTCAGGTGTGGGAGTCGCGTCCGCTTAAGATAGAAGTGTTACCCACAGGCGGTAGTTTTGTGTGTATAGGTTGAATTGGTTCTTCCTTGATTGCTGAGTGTGCAGTATGTGTTGCAGAGCTTTTAGGCTTATACAAGCAACCATACCAAGTTATTAATATTGTTTGCTTAAGTTATTGGGTTAAACCTATCTCCCCTGCTTTAGGATTCCTGCTTCTTACCTATGCTATTTTCCTCTTCCCTATTCCAAGTGAAGCAATCAAGCAGAGGGTTCAGATTCGTGGAAACAACATAATCAGTGGCAGCGAAAATCAATCCAAGGAGAATCTCAATAGTGGATTAGTTCTTCAACCGTCGATCTGAGATGGATATGCGAGTTTCAGAGAGTTCTTGACTGCTCAGACTCAATTGATGCATGCAATGATGAAGCAGATGCAGAATATGACTGACCCAGCTAATGTCAACCAAGTGTCCCAAGCTGCTACCAATGATTTTCGTTCCTACTTAAGGTTATCAGAATTCATAAGGACTCGTCCGCCGACGCGTTTCGAAATGAGTTACCCTCGAGTAGATGATTGGCTCAAGACCATTGAGAGGAAGCTGCTCATTGCTCAGTGTGAAGACGATGAGAAAGTCCTGTATGCTTCTTATCAGTTACAAGGAATCGCTGCTGAATGGTGGAAGAAATATTGTGCTGCTCATGAAGCCCCGCGGAGTATCACTTGGAATGAATTTGTTGTTGCTTTTCGTAATCTCTTTGCTTCACCTAGAGACAGATGGTCACAAGATAAATACGGAGCGAATACTATTCTTGCACCTTGTTCAACATCTAAGAGTTGCTCTCGAAGTCTTCACAACCAAACAAATCGAAGATCGTGTGTGCATTCGCCGTGGAGAGATAGGACATACCGACGAGCATGCGATTAATTGCTCCACCATGAAGGAAGTCATTCTCGGGAGAATGTCCTATGAGTGACATCACATGTTACCTTTGTGAAGGCCGAGATCATGGTCCACTCAATGTCCTCTGAATCCAATAGTCACCGCTGTAATTCAAGATCGACAAAAGAATCTTCGAGCCGTAGTTGCTCCAGTCGTCGCCAAGAAGAGGCGGAGCGTCGGTTGCAAAAGTGGTGCCACTCAAGAGCTAAGGACACAATACCTTAATCCTGTTGACCCTCATCAAGAAAGAAGTAATTGGCGTCACCAACAAAGATGTTTCTGTGCGATGAAGAAGGCCATTGGGCTAGTGAATGCCCTATGAAGCAACCAGATTCGACGCAACAAGAAGACAACAATGTACCAGAGTCGCACAACAACGAACACGGTGTGTTATAAGCATCATGAGGAAGGCCATTTTGTTAAGAAATGCCCGCGAAAGAATCTAGAGTCTCCTACGACGCGGTCCTTCCGAAGTTACCTCACCAAGTTCATAACGCCAAGAGTGAGCGATAAAGTCGCAAGAGAAGTTTGTACGGAGAATCGGTTGAAGAAGAGGCATCCGAATGAAGACACCGCCTTAGTCGACAAATGCTCAAGGAAGAGAGGTGGACCTAAGCTTTGTTACACTGCAACAAGCCCGGGCATTTTGCTAACAATTGCCCTCATAAGGAAGTGATCGCACCAAAGGCAAGTCAATCTCAATTGCTCGACAAAAACTTGGCGCCAATACCAATCGAGGAAGTTTAGATCGATGATTTTAGCCTATGCAAGTGTCATACCCTCGCTTGTAAAAGAAAAGTGACTAGAGGTGAATTCCATGTAAAGATTTTCGTGCCTAAATAAATAAAGTAAAGATGGTTGAGAGGTTGATATGCGAAGTGTTGGAATAAAAGCATTAATGATAAAGGATGTTTCGAGTATTCCCTATGTTGACGGTTCACTTGAAGATGTTGCGTGTGCAACGATGATCAGTTCAGAGGTGTTTGTAAAGATTGTCAGCTCGAGGAATTATCATGGTCAGAAAGTACGCTATTGCTTGATCTAACCTAGAATGTGATGGAGTTAAGTCGAGAAAAGTTTTAGTGAGCGATATTGGATATCAAACCCGAGATGCTACTCTTGAAATGAATTGGTCGTCCGGACATAAGGCTGTCCTGGAGTTTGGTTAAAGAAGTGGGTCAGCTAAAAGCCTTGAAAGCGGGAAAATGGAATTTCAAATGACTACGGTTCGTGTTGGCCAGCTGAAGGTCAATAGTGTGGAAGTTGTCAGCTTTGAAGGGGTATCGATTGTTAGAGAGTATCAAGATGTGTTTCAAGGATCCCACCAGATCGAGAGATCAAGTGTGTGATGGAGTTAGTCCTGCATACAGCGCCAAAGTAAAGAGACCTCATCGAATGCCTATTGATGAGCTAGTTGAGATGAAGAAGCGCATCAAGAGTTGCTAGAAAGGTGTATCGACCGTCGAGCATTTAATGAAGTGATGATTAAAAGGGTAAGTATTCACGCCGGGATCGTAATTTGTTTGATCAGTCAAAAAGGAGCTGGAGTGTCCTCAAGAATAGATCTTCGATCGAGTTATCATTAGTTCGAACACATGCGAGAGAATGTTCTTAGGTCGAGTTTTCTACGCAGATGGATGTATGAGGTTACAGCAGGTATCGCTAGAATGATCAATGCCATTCTGAATTTATGGACATGACAAACGGAGTTCCATGGGAAATTGGTCAAGCTGTTATGGTGTATAGGTGGGATGTCTTTGTTGCTTCAAGTCAAAAGGAAAGTATGCAGAACAGTTGGGATTAGTGTTGGAAAGATGGCTAGACCCATGGCTGTATGCTAAGCTTAGCAAATGTGACTTTTGGAAGGAGAAAGTTGAATTTCTTGCCAAGAAGATGTCTGCTAAAGGAGTTATCGTGGATCCAACAAAAAGCGATGTTACGTGGGAGCAGCCGAGACCGCTTAGGCATGTAGGAGAAGTGTGCATGGACGCCGCAGTGCGAAAAGAGTTTTCTGTGATTGAGGAAACGTTTGACGATAGCACCTGTCTTAGTGTGGTCAGATGTGCAAACGCAGTTGTGATATATACTATGATGCCTCAAGACAAAATCTTGGATGTGTGTTAATGCAGAAAGGTAAAGTTGTTGCCTATGCGTCGGGACAGTTGAGGCCACATGAAGAGAACTATACTACGCATGAATTGGAAATTGCTACCGTAGTGCATGCTTTGAAGTCATTGCGTCACTATATTATTGGGGATAGGTACAGACCATATGAGTTCGAAGTGCAGACCTTGATATAAAACGAATAGGATGGTTGGAGTGATTAAGTATTATAAGGCTGGGATCTGTTACCATCCTGGTAAGGCTAATATGGTATCCGATATCTTAAGTCGTAAAGGCCATAGTACCAATACACCAATATCAAGTGATCAATAGAAATTGTGCAAAGAGTTTCAAAAGTTGAAATTAGAAGTGGTTTCACAAGGATTTATAGCGGCTTTGAAAGTTAAGCCAATGTTTGAAGATCAGATCGAAGTGGGTCAGAAGGATGAAGGCTTAGCTGAGGATTTTACCAGGGATAACCAAGGAACCACACAGTTTAAAGGTCAAAGCTATGTATTGAATAAGAAAGAGATTAAAACAGTTGATTTTGGAAGAAGCTCATGATTCTGAGTATTCAATTCATCCAGGAAGTGCTAAGATGTACCAGGATTTGAAAGAAAGATTTTGGTGGCCTAATATGAAGCGTGAAGTAGCTGAGCATGTTGCTTTATGCGACGTATGTCAGAGAGT